>CM041780.1:310521794-310551438 GCA_023374045.1 Limonium bicolor
CTTGGAGTTTTGAGAAGATAGGAATGAAGAGCTTGATGAGAGGAAGAGATTGGTGGTGTTTGTTTTGATTTGGACAAGTGAGCTAGATTTAGCAAGTGGTCAAAGTTGGAACTTCCATGGTGGTAGTGGTATTACCGAGAGAGAACAAGAAGAAGGAAGAAGAGAGGTGTGGGAAACCGTGTGAATGAAGGAAAGAAATGAGAGTGAAGATAGGATTTGCTTTAAGGAATATTATGCTTATAAAGTAAAAAGGTAAGTTAATTAGTTTTCTTTACTTACTTATTATTATCAACTAAGGAGTGGTGAGTCACACACTTAGAAAACCGGCCCCCTTTATAGTATGAGGCATTTTAGTCTTTGTTTGTCAATTTAATTACTTAATACAACATATGTTATAAACTAGCTTATAAAAAGTACTATTCACCTAAACAAGGCACTTAGAAGTGAAATTTTTGATTTCCCACTAATATAGCCACCCAAATGTGATACTATATAGTACACATATATATTTAAGAGTAATGATGGACATTTAGCCATTCAAAACTCATTTACAAGACAATTTTTCAAAAACGTGCTTTAAGACTTCTTAAAGCACATTTTGTGTTTTAACTTGTTTTCAAGCTTGGTTTTCTTTGGTAATTGGTTTAATAAGTTCATTAGTATATAAATGAGGTCTTGGTAAGCTCATTAGGTCTTACTCAAGTTTATCCCAAGCTTAGAGCACATTTTAGCTCTTATTGACTTTAAAGCACATTTGTGTTTCCTTTTGTTTAAATTTGTTTACTAAGGTTTCTAAGACTCTTTTTAGTCTTATTACACCCTATTTAGGTGTTTAAACAACATAACTAGGTTTGGGGTATTTCAATCTACCCCCCTTAAAAGAACTTTGTCCCCAAAGTTCATACTTCCACATAACTTAAACATTAGAACATGAGAACACATATTAACAACACTTCTATATCACATTAACAACATCTTACATCATATCGGACACATGGTCCAAACAACAAAACATCACAACATCATTCAGACTCAGCGGTCTGTAACATTAACAACATGACAACACAACACAGACAATGTATACAAATACATGTCATACACATAACCGAAACGGCTCTACCCCCCTTAAATAGGGGTACGCCCCGTACCCTATACATACAAACACTAAGAAGTAAACAACGACGGGTACTTCGCCTTCATCTTATCTTCCAGCTCCCAAGTGGCCTCCTCAACGTCCTGGTTAGACCAGAGGACCTTCACCAGTCTCACAGACTTATGGCGAGTGTCTCGAGTCTTAGTGTCCAGAATCCGTACCGGAGTCTCCACTGATCGCATGGTCGGCTCTAAAGTTAGCCTTTCAGGCTGAAGCACATGAGACGGATGAGACATATACTTCTTCAACTGGGACACATGAAATACATCATGTACCTTGCCCAGCTCGGCGGGTAAATCAAGTCTATAAGCTACCGGGCCGATCCGCTCCGTCACAACATAAGGCCCCACATATTTTGGGCTCAACTTGCCTTTCTGGCCAAAACGAAACACTCCCTTCATGGGGGATACTCTCAAAAATACCTGATCGCCCACGGCGAACTCCAGGTCACGTCGGCGCACATCTGCGTACGACTTCTGTCTATCCTGAGCTGCTTTCATATTATCCCTGATCTGGCGAACTTCTGCCTGAACTTGCTCAAGATACTCTGGTCCTATAATGACCGTCTCACTCGACTCATCCCAGCATAATGGCGTGCGGCATGGTCTACCGTACAATGCCTGGAAGGAGACATCTTGATCGATGCATGATAACTGTTGTTGTAACTAAACTCGATCAGATGTAACTTATCAATCCAGCTGGTCTGAAAGTCAAGTGCACATGCACGTAGCATATCCTCAAGTGTCTGTATGGTGCGCTCACTCTGACCATCGGTCTGTGGGTGAAACGCCGTGCTCAATTTCAGTTCAGTACCAAGTGCCTCTCGTGTAGACTTCCAATATCTGGATAAGAATCTGGTATCTCTGTCGGATACTATCGTCTTTGGTACACCATGATGTCTTAACAATCTCTTTATCGAATATTCTGCCAATCTTGCCACTTTCCAGGTGTCCTTCATCGGAATGAATCGAGACACCTTGGTCAGTCGGTCAACTACCACCCAAATCATATTCAGACCTCCCCTTGTAGGCGGAAGCCCTACTACGAAGTCCATAGATATGTCATGGAACTTCCACTCCGGCACTGGCATTGGCTGCACCATACCACCAGGCCGTCGGTGCTCAAACTTGACCTTCTGACAAGTGAGACACCTCAACACATAGTCATTCACATCCTTTTTCATTCCAGCCCACCAGAAATATCTTTTCATACCTTTATACATCTTTGAAGCTCCGGGGTGAATCGAAGTAGTAGAACAGTGGGATTCACTCAATATGCGCTCCTTCAACTCAGCGCTACTCCTGGGTATACACAATCTGCCATTAAGCCTAATCAGGTCATCATCGTGGAGTCTGAAGTCGTACTTCTGACCCTCGAATGTGCCATCAATAAGCTTCTGTCTAATCTCCATCATGTACTGATCCGTCATCTGAGCACTCCGCACCTCTTCAACCAAGCCAGTATGAGAGACTAGCGAATGGAGAGAGTGTGCTCGGCGACTCAATGCGTCAGCTACCACATTTGCCTTACCCTCCTTGTACTGTAAATTGATGTCATAATCATTCAGAAATTCAACCCACCTTCTCTGCCTCATGTTCAACTCCTTCTGAGTGAACAAGTACTTTAAACTCTTGTGGTCAGAATAGATCGTCACACTTACCCCATACAAGTGATGTCGCCATATCTTCAGTGCGAAGACAATGGCCCCCAATTCTAAGTCGTGGGTAGGGTAGTTCTCCTCATGCTTCTTCAGCTGTCGGGAGGCGTAAGCTACGACCTTCCCGTGTTGCATCAACACACAACCCATACCCCTGCCTGATGCGTCGCAATAGACCTCAAAACCATCTGGACCGTCTGGTAATGTCAGAACGGTGCAGATGTCAGAGCATCCTTGAGACTCGTGAAAGCCCTCTCACAGTCGACTGTCCACTCGAATGGTGCATCCTTTTTCATCAAGGAAGTCATCGGCTTCGAGACACTGGAGAAGTCCTTCACAAATCTCCTATAGTAACCTGCCAGACCGAGGAAGCTCCTGATGTCGGTAACTGTCTTCGGCCTAGGCCAGGTGCGCACTGCATCTATCTTTGCCGGATCAACAGCGATCCCGGCCTCAGAAATCACATGTCCAAGGAATGATACTTGGTTCAACCAAAATTCACACTTAGAAAATTTAGCATACAACTGATTCTTTCTCAATGTTTGCAACACATCTCTCAGGTGGCTTTCATGCTCACCTCTGGATTTCGAATACACAAGTATGTCATCGATGAAGACTACCACTGATTTGTCCAACTGATCTTGGAACAAACGGTTCATTAAGTCCATGAACTTTGCTGGTGCATTTGACAAGCCAAACGGCATAACTGTGAACTCATAATGCCCATACCTAGTTCTGAAGGCTGTCTTTTCTATATCACTGTCACGGATGGCAATCTGGTGGTATCCGGAACGTAGGTCTATCTTGGAGAATACTGATGCTCCCCTCAGCTGATCAAATAGATCGTCGATGCGTGGTAAGGGGTAACGGTTCTTCACCGTAACAGCATTCAGCTCCCGATAATCAATACATAGGCGGAGGCTACCGTCCTTCTTCTTCACGAAGAGGACCGGCGCTCCCCATGGTGACACACTAGGGCGGATAAAGCCCTTGTCGAGTAGGTCTCTCAGCTGCTCCTTGAGCTCTGTCATCTCTGCTGGAGCCATACGGTAAGGTGCTTTCGCAATGGGTCCGGTGCCCGGAACTAGATCAATCTCAAACTCAACCTCTCGTGCTGGCGGCATGCCCGGCAGTTCCTTAGGAAATACATC
The DNA here is from genome assembly GCA_023374045.1 of Limonium bicolor. Classification (NCBI taxonomy): domain Eukaryota; kingdom Viridiplantae; phylum Streptophyta; class Magnoliopsida; order Caryophyllales; family Plumbaginaceae; genus Limonium; species Limonium bicolor. The sequence goes on from CM041780.1 coordinate 310,525,756, forward strand.
AGGAAACTCCGACACTACCGGCACATCTGGGCTAAACTCAGGGTCTCTCTCTATGTCCTGGACATAGCAGAGGTATACATCACTCCCTCGTCGTAACTCGTGATACATAGCCATGGCGGTGATGATCTGAGTCGAAGGCTCCCTGGGCCTCTGGCGGTAAGATATGGTAACCCCAGATGGACTCCGAAGAAGCAGTCGATGCTCGGCACACAGGATTCTGCCCTTGTACCTCCAACCAGTTCATCCCGACAATCACATCAAACCTAGTCCGTCGAACTCTATCAAGTCGATCGGAAACTCTTCATCCCTGATTCGAACAATAGCATCTCGGTAGTAGCGGGTACATCTGATCCGCTCTTTCGACGGGAGAGTGACCACGAAGTCTGGCATCTCTTCACCGTCTAACCCCAGCCTCTTCGCAAATGATAGCGAAATGAATGTGTGTGGGCTCCAGAGTCGAACAAGATCGATGCATCCACGCCATTCACTGGAAAGGTACCGGTGAGGATTGTGCCGCTCTTGCCGGCTTCTGCCTTATTGCAGACACTCAGTATACCTCCCGTTCCGAGTGCACAGCCTAATTCATTGGCAAACTAATAAGTATTGGGTAACAACACGGTTTATATGCTTCAAACAACTCCACTTTATTCATTAACACACTCTTTTTACAACATTCATTGGCTTATACTGTCGCCATGATTCACACTTACAACATCCTTAATACATACTGGTTTATCACATAATTATACAAGGCTTAAAACTGTCTGAAGGTCAAATTAAACGTCCGGGTTTCATGTGTGTGGCATTGATCACTGCCGACGGTGCGGTATTCAGTTTGATCTTTCTGATGCCATGGTATAGCATCCTTGATTGCCCACCCATGATTAGTACATCTCCCGATTTCAGCAGTAGCTTCTTTGCGAGGTCAGCACGCTTCTGCTCGCCATATACAAACACTGCGGTATCACCAATGGACCAAGACACCACGGGTACTCCCTTACTTAGAGACTCGGGTGACTCGTCCTTGTCTTGGTGTATACCTAACCGTCCACCTTTCTGGTAGAAGTTTACAATGCATAGATCTGCTTTTACACTTGGAATTGAATCCGCTTCAACTTGTTGAGCAATTCCCACGGCGTGGTTAACGACCGCATGGAACTCCTCTGGTATACTTGATACTGTTGCTCCATCTTCAGCTCGAACTTCTTGATATGACTTGGTGTAAGGGTTCCAGTCCTTACCCATGCACATCATCTTCAATTGCATCCTTGCTCCGTTCGGGTATTCGGGTGTGTAAAACCCTCCTGGTTTTGCTCCAAGTTCGTCGCATCGTCTGATGATATGGATTTGTGCCTCCGGTGTCAGGTATCCATTTAGAAGTATCATACCTGGCTGGATGACCTGACATTGCTCCAACGGAAAGTCGGTGATGTTGATGGTGGTTTCTTCAGGGTTTGGTGTGGGTGGGATTGGATAACATATATTGAAGTTTCTTTAAGTTTAGAGTACTCTAATTAGGTAAATCTCACACTATACTTTATTTTTACTCACATGGTTGTTTATTTAAACTCACTCACACTCATGCATGAAATGCGGTATGCAGACACTTATTTCATTCAACAGTTTAGGCGGTACCTGGTCTAGAAGAGGGCCCTGGCGCCTCAGACCGGTCCACCACATTCAGGGTGGCCTTGTTGGACCCCGACCCCTTCCCCTTCTGGGACTCCGTGTACCTCTGATCTGGGGGTGGCTGGTTCGCCGTCTTCTGGCCATCGGTGGTCGCAGTGGCCTTACCCTTCCATTGCCCCTTGGGCCTGAAGTTCCTACTGTTTGGGTTCTGCCAACATTCATGATCGCGGTGACCCATCTTCTTACAGTATCGGCACTGAACATCGTTACCCTTGCAGTCCTTGCCGGGGTGGTCTCCGTTGCACCACTTGCAGTAATAGTGGCGCTCCGGTCCAGAGCCCGTGCTAGCTGCTATCACAATACACCATTAATACTTGTTCCACAACTTATTAACATATACTCTAACTTATCACACAGGATTAGACAATTACCCTTAGGTGGGTAAGAACGTAGGGGCTTGGCCGCATACGCATAGGTGAGCTGCAGAGGCTCCTCAGCAGTGGTGGTCTGGGTCTGGCCCTTGCCACCTTGTTGCTGTCCTTTCTGGGACTGGGGGTATGACTTCTTCTTCTTCCCTCCCCACTGCCCTTGCGTGCCTTGGCCCTCGTTCTGAGCCTTGCGCTTGAGCGCACTCTCCTCGTCCCTCAGACGGACGGTGATCTCCACAATAGCAGCGGCATGATAGCACTCCTATATTTAGGGTGTCAGTTATGCCCCGCCAAATAAACTCACATCACATTAACACATTGTACACACTTATTCACATTACACTGTAATTCCTTTACCTGCAAGGTGTATATCCAGTAGGCCCCATGCCGTAGCGTAGGCGATAGTTCAGTCCGTTGTAGAAACGGTTCACAAGGATCCGGTCTGAGTAACCCAGATCCGGTAGCAGGTGGATAAGTCCGATGAAGGCTGAGTAGTACTCATCTACCGTCATCTTATCCCCTTGTCTCAGATTGTCCAACTCCAGGCGCTTGGCCTCTTGCACATGTATAGGGTAGTATTTGGCTCGCAGCAGAGCCGTGTACTCCCTCCACTGAAACGTCGGGTCAGCAACTCTACCCTCGCGCACAAGCTTCCACCAGTTTTGTGCCGAGCCCTTCAAGTAGTAAGCAGCAAGTCGTACCTTGACCTGCTCAGGTGGTGCTAGGGTTTCGAAGGCGGTCTCCATCTCGGAGATGTACGCCTCGAGCTTACGGGGATCGGTCTCCCCACTGAATGAGGGCGGCCTCAGATCAGCCAACGCCTTGACCCAATTGGTCTCTCGTGGCGGTGGTGGTGGTGGCTGAACTCCAGGCTGTTGCCCTTGCTGTATAGCAGCAACTAAGTCGGGTACCAGCTGAGCTACGGCGGCTGCAACTGCCTCAGCCATGGTCTGTGCCGTAGTATCATCACCCTGGTCACCCATACCTCCAGTACCGCGCCCGCGGCCTCTCCCTCGTGGTCTACCTGCCATCTGAATTCATATGAACATCTCATTAGCATTATGCTTGCACACTTATCGGTCCAACGATTGTAACGCTTCCCGATAATAAGGTATCTCCACACTTAGTTAGTGGTCAACCTTTCCAAATATGTTCACTTAGGTATCTGTAGTTAGGTTTCCTAACTCGGTATATCCCTAAGCTCGGTATTCTAGTCATCAGAGCGATACTTCGCTCTGATACCACTTTTTGTAACACCCCTACTACGCACATAACTATACTTGGAATCGCAGCGGAAAATAAACAACTAAACGGTAACTAAACGATTGGTGCTACAATGCCGTCAACCACCCACGTGGCTAACAAGGCTGAATAAATACAAGTGTACCGGTCTGATGATCAGACTCCCGAGCATAGAACTAACAACCATATATATACATCAACATAATACCGAGTGTTTACATAATCCTTCACTGTATACCATCACTGTAATCCACCATAACAAGTATATAATACGCCACGGGAGCACAGGCGCATCCCGGGCAAACATCCAAAAGTACTCCAAAAGTAAACTACTCTCTAGGATCTAGCCACTCTGCTTCTTCGATCCTCATCCTGCAATAAAATATGGAGCCCCCGAGGGGGTCAGCACCTTTGCTGGTATGGCTAACGCGCAGCCCATCGACTACCGGGATACGCGCAACCATTGTCATGATGACATGGTATTTATTTTAAAACACACAACACATACATATATAACATACACATGGGTATTGTACACATCATAACACACATCACAAACATACAATTCCTTTTAGGAAGAGAACCAACACAGTTAGTCCCCATTGAGAGCCTAGAGAATGTTGCCACGCTCATACTTAGCTCGTTACATAACTCGTTACCGTCCGGTTAGATTGAACGGTTAACTTAACACAAGGTGCCTCGGATATAGTGATCCAAGCACACCGAAACAAAACACATAGTATGCCCCTGTGGCCCGACGTGAGTCAGTAAAATAGCCTTGGTTAAGCTAAAGGGAAGGTTAGAAACCAAATTGGAAACTTAACCATAACATACAGAGAGAATCGAACCGGTTATGACATCGACTCCCATACTCACACGCGTGGCCGGAACAGACCGGACTCCTCACTTCCCCCGTTAGCCCTTGTTAGTAGTTCATCATTGAACACAACACACAATTCACAATCATAGGTCAAGTCTTGTTAGACCCACACAAGGGAAGAGAGAGTCACACTTAACAACATAATAATATTTAACAACTGTAAACTCTTTACATGGTTTAATCTTACAAAGTCATAAACACACAGAAAAACAAACAACACACACAGCCGGTGTAAACCGGTAGGCAACAGACTGCAAGAAAACCATACCTTGGTCCTTGCCTCGACTGATTTCCACCTTGAGAGAATCCTAAACACATTAGTAATGTCGGTTAATTATTTATTTAACTTCAAACTTACTAAGTATTTACATGATTGTATGACATGTTTAATGCCTATTCTTACCCTAGGTTACCCTCATTATACACCCTAGGGTTAACTACATAAGTCACATTCTTTTCTGTTTTTTTTTTTTTACAAGTTTTGGTCCGACCGACCTTGCCGACCGAACTGTCCAAGTCGGTCGATTCCAGAACACATTTCGTCAAAATTTCCTACTCCGACCGAACTTACCAAGTCCGGTCCTATGTTCGGTCTTTCCCGAGAGTTTCTCCCCTTGTAATTTTAGCCCGACCGAACTTACCAAGTCCGGTCCTATGTTCGGTCTTTTCCAGTAACTCAATCCGTACTCAAAATACAGGCCCGACCGACCTTGCAAGTCCGGTCCCCAAGGTCGGTCCATTCCAGAAGCCATTTCTCGCAGGGTAAACTGGGCCCGACCGAACTTGCAAGTTCGGTCGCAAGTTCGGTCTGCCCCAGACCTTTGTTTTCCTTTTCACATTCAACTCCAAACTTCACCCCATATAACCTAGTACCCCCTAACCTCATTTGGGCACTTTAAACACCCTTAAGACATCCTTAAACACTCATAAAACTCATTTCTAATTCCTTAAGCCTTTACTCTTTTCTTTACAAGATTCCTAACACTTACAATGTTTTCTCCTAGTTTCCAAGTGGTGTTTTCATACCTATGATAACTACTATCCCAAACGCTTTCTCCTCCTCTTACATCATCTTAAGCATCATCTCTCACAACTAACTCCTTATATCCTTCTTGAAATTCTTTTCCAAGTTTACACTTCTCTTTATTTTACCAAAGTTTGCCTAAGTCTTCCTAAGTCCAAAATGACTTTGGTACATACTAAAACCTCAAGATCATGCCTAAGTCCTTATTACACTCTAGAACACTTCCTAGTTCATCAAAATTCCTTTACAACATCTTGAACTCCTTATGCATTTTCTAAATTTCGACATAGTTTCTCCTAGCATTTTGTTACACCTTAGCACATTACTTTCATCATTAACATCCTAGAACACTAAGAACACCAAGAACACTTTCTTACACAACTTCACCAAATTCACACTACATCACAATATAGTGCATAACTTAAATTGCATGGCACTTAGGCCCTTAAAATGCATGGCTCTTAGGCCCTTAAAGTGCTTAAATCATAAACACTGAATTTCCACAATATATATGCCTTTAACCTGCGATTACATACAACACACACATATGCCCTTTACTAGTCTCTTGAGAACACTTACTAAGTCATTCACCATTTGCTCTTTAGGTAGTTTAATAAGCATTTATAGCTCATTTCTCCTAAGGCATTAAACAACATTAAGTTAGTAGATTTACCTCTTTTTCCAAACACTTCCTTCTTGTTTCCTTACAAAACCGTATGGTATTTTGATTCCTTGTCAAGTTCTAGACAATATACAAACATTATAATGAGTAATCAAGCTATAGGCTTCATCTCATTGTAAACCCTAATTTGACATTGTTTCAAAAACATTAATGTAGTTGTTTTACCTTGATCTTTGAAGAGAGTTTGAATATATAACAAGAGAGGACTCCACCTAGTCCATGAAGAGTTGAAATGAAGCTAGAACAAGTCACACAAAGAGCTATATCAATGTGTATTTTCGGTTAAGGTAAAAACATGGAGGAAAATGATTTTTCTTTGAGATTCCTTACCTAGAAGCAAAGGAGAGTAATAATATGTCAAATACAAGCTCAAGCTCCTTCAATGGTGGAACACCTTGGCACCGAAATGGAGCTCTTGGAGTTTTGAGAAGATAGGAATGAAGAGCTTGATGAGAGGAAGAGATTGGTGGTGTTTGTTTTTGATTTGGACAAGTGAGCTAGATTTAGCAAGTGGTCAAAGTTGGAACTTCCATGGTGGTAGTAGTATTACCGAGAGAGAACAAGGAAGAAGGAAGAAGAGAGGGTGGGAAACCGTGTGAATGAAGGAAAGAAATGAGAGTGAAGATAGGATTTGCTTTAAGGAGATATTTATACTTATAAAGTAAAAGGTAAGTTAATTAGTTTTCTTTACTTACTTATTATTATCAACTAAGGAGTGGTGAGTCACCACTTAGAAAACCGGCCCCCTTATTAGTATGAGGGCATTTTAGTCTTTGTTTGTCAATTTAATTACTTAATACAACATATGTTATAAACTAGCTTATAAAAAGTACTATTCACCTAAACAAGGCACTTAGAAGTGAAATTTTTGATTTCCCACTAATATAGCCACCCAAATGTGATACTATATAGTACACATATATATTTAAGAGTAATGATGGACATTTAGCCATTCAAAACTCATTTACAAGACAATTTTTCAAAAACGTGCTTTAAGACTTCTTAAAGCACATTTTGTGTTTTAACTTGTTTTCAAGCTTGGTTTCTTTGGTAATTGGTTTAATAAGTTCATTAGTATATAAATGAGGTCTTGGTAAGCTCATTAGGTCTTACTCAAGTTTATCCCAAGCTTAGAGCACATTTTAGCTCTTATTGACTTTAAAGCACATTTGTGTTTCCTTTGTTTAAATTTGTTTACTAAGGTTTCTAAGACTCTTTTTAGTCTTATTACACCATATTTAGGTGTTTAAACAACATAACTAGGTTTGGGGTATTTCATAGGTGGAGTCCTCTCTTCATAGATATTCAAACACCCTTCAAAGATAAGGTAAAAACAACTACATTAATGTTTTTAAAAATGTAAACCTAGGGTTTACAATGAGATGGAGTTAAAGCTTGAATACTCATTATGTTTGTTGTTTGTATAATGTTTGTATTGGGCAAGGAACCAATGCCTTACCGTTTTGTAAGGAAACAAGAAAGAACTTTGGGAGGAAAGAGGTAAATATTCTATCTTAATGTGGGTTAATGCCTTAGGAGAATAAGCTTATAATGCTGTTAAACTAACCTAAAGAGCAAATGGTGAATGACCTAGTAAAGTGTTCTCAAGGAGACTAGTAAAAGAACATATGTATTGGTGTATGTTTGCAGGTCAAAGGCTTTTTTATGTGGGAAATTCAGTGTTTAAGGTTATGCAATTTAAGGGCCTAAGAGCCATGTTATTTAAGGGCCTAAGTGCCAAGCAATTTAAGTTATGCACTATATTGTGATGTAGTGCTTAATGTTGAAGTTTGTGTGTAAAATGTTCTTGATGGATTTTAGGTGTTTCTTGAATGAAATAAGGTAAAAACCTAAGTGTTTGGATGTGAGTATATACAAAGAGGCTATGGCAAAAATTGGAAAATGTGTAAGAAGTTCTAGTGTTTTAAGTAATTTTGGTGAACTAGGAAGTATTAAGGTGAAAAAAGTTTCTACTTGGAAGAAAACATGTATTAAGGTGATTTAGAGTGATGCAAGGATTTAGGTGTTACTTGGAAGTTCTAGGAATTCAGTTGTGTTTTGAGAATGTATTTAGTCTTGGAGAAGTTCGTTTAAGGTTTAGGTAACGTTGATGAATAAGGAGGAATGATGTTTAGGCAAGGTTTTTGAGTAAGGAATTTTTAAGAAGTTTTGTAGAAGAGGAGATGCTTGGAGATGATTTTATGAAGGTGAGGAAGCATTTTAGTGTAGTGGTCTTTAAGGTGAAACCCACTTGGGAACAAAAAGGAAATGTTACAAGTGTTAAGAGATTTGATAAGAAGATTGAGTAACAAGTTGGACATGTTTTAAGGTGATCAAAGTGATATTCTAGCATTAGAATATGCCTAAGTTCATGATGAAGCTTGGGTGGTCAATGGAATGAAGAGAATAGATGAACAAAGCTTGGAAAGTGAAGTTCTAGGCTGTCCGACTACCGTCCGAATGTGGACTTCGACGTGCCTGTGTGCGCGTGAAAATTCTGATCTTGAACAGCTCCGAACTACCGTCCGAACATGGGAAGTTCGGACACACCTATTTTTTCTCTGGATTGGCTGAACAAAGCGTCCGAACTTGGAAGTCCTGACGCAAGTTCGGACATTCACCAATTTGCACCATAGAGTCTCGAACGGTGTCCGAACTGGGAAAGTCCGGACACAATTTCGGACAGGCGCTGTATGGACAAAACATTGTTTAAGGTATGGAAATGATGTGTAATGATGGGGATTGATGGTTAGTGATGTTATGAGGTTGTTAAACATGTTAGGTGAGTTTTAATGACAATTAAGTGGGTGAGAATTTAATAAATAATGAAAGTAAACAAGTAAAAAGGTGAAGTTATGTAACTAAGTTAACGGGGAAAAGTTATAAGCTTTAGACATTAAACAATCATGTATACCCCGAGTTAATAAAAGTATATGCGATGTGTCAGTTGTTCGGAAGATTGCTCGAGGAACATAGTGGACGTGAAAAGTGGACTCCGGTGACAGGTATGTTTTCTTGCAACCTGTGTCCTACCGGATTACAACCGGCTTGTATGCCAATGTGTTTTTTCTGTATGTTTGCCACGTTATGAGATAAATCATGAAACGAGTTTACAGTCGTTATTGTTATTGTATGTTTCTGCCGATACCGGTAACCTCGAATGCGCTTGAAGGGCTAGTTAACCACTATTAGGTAAACGTAGGAGAACGGTATCCGGTAACAACGTTTCCGACTTAAGGAACGTTCTAACCACGGCTATGCGTGATTGGTTATGTGATGTTGTGTGTGATGTTTGTATGTGAATGTATGACTCTCTTCCCTTGTGTATGTCTAACAAGACTTAACCCAATGTTTGTGATTGTTTAATAAGTTCAAAGTTGAACTTCTACAAGTGCTAACGGGGGAGTGAGGAGTCCGGTCTGTTCCGGCCACGCGTGTGAGTATGAGGGTCGGTGTCATAGCAGGTTCGATCCTCTCCTATGTTATGGTTGTTTTCCAATTTGGTTCCCAACCTTCCCTTTAGCTTAACCAAGGCTATTCTGACTCACGTCGGGCCACAGGGGCGTACTATTGTTATGTTGTTTTCGTGTGCTTGGATCACTATATCCGAGACACCTTGTGTTAAGTTACCGTTCATTAACGAGACGGTACGAGTTATGTAACGAGCTTATCATGAGACTGGCAACATTCTCTAGGCTCACCAGTGTATAACAATGTTTGGGTCGGTTCCTAAGAGGACCATTCCCGTTATGTTATGTATCTTTGTTGTGATGCAATATCTATTGCGGTGTTTGTTGTGCACGTGGAAACGTGCAAGGTGTTGTATGTATTGTATGTTATATGTTGTATAATATGGAGTGTGTGGATCATGGATATGATTCCCAGTTTGTGATAAGAGGCGTTTAAGGATACCCGATTTAAGGGTAAGTGTCGTCTGTTAAGGAAGTAGCTCCATTAGAGGAGGAACACTCTAGGGATATTGAATACCTTGAGTGACTTATTAAGTAAGGATATATTATCCGTTTGTTGAGCCCGTTGAGGCGAAATGATTATGTGTTGTGTGTTTACAGTTGCATGCATGATTTAAAAATAATCAACCGCATGCTAAGACGACAATTAGTTGTGCGTGGCCCGGTAGCATGTGGGCTGCGGGATTACCATACCAGCAAAGGTGCTGAGCCCCTTGGGGGCCACCCTTTCTCTTCTTTTCCTATTTCAGGTACGAAGTGCTGGAAGCCGTTCGAGAGTAGGATGGTAGTCGTTGTACATGGGTAATCATTTAAGTGTATGTATACAGTAGGTGTAGTAAGACCGAAATTGTTGTCGGCATCTGTTTATAAATACTCGGTATAGTTGAAAGGTGTATGTTGTTATTGTTGTTAATGGAAAGGAATAGTAATGTGTAGTCGCTCGGGAATTTAGCCCATCAGACCGATACAATGTATAAGTATTAGCCTTGTTAGCCACGTGGGTGTTAACGGCGTGTACACACCGAGTTAAGTTATTTGATGTGGTGTGTATTCCGCTGCAGATTGATGTTATGTGTTTGTTGTTGGATGGGGTGTTACAAAAAGTGGTATCAGAGCGAAGTATCGCTCTGATGACTGAATTACCGAGCTTAGGAAGTACCGAGTTAGGATTTTAGTACTGTTGGGTTAAGGGTTGAGTGATAGCGTGAGAGATACGCTAGTTAGGAACTACCAGTGACTACTGGAAACCTACAATATCCATCCCACCCTCCACAATCCCTGTTTGATAACTTTGGAAAGAACGCCAGAGAGATGGAAGTCCACTCTTACTCGGGATACCCGATCTGGCTGTTATTAAATACCTTTAGGGTACGGAGAACCTGTCATACGGTAGATCCCGAAAACAGGGAATCCCGGAGACGGTTCCCATCTGAACAATGTTAACCGCATTCGACAGCGAAGAATGAAGGATTTGTGTATAAGAGAATAGAATTTCCGGCAACCTGGGTCGACATGCCGAGCAGTCGAGAATAACCAGCTTGCAACGCACTAACCGTGCAACAGGCAAGAATTGGATTACTGAGAACCGAGACAAGTGTCTACGGACCACAGTTGATAAATAATACACCAACGGTATACCAACCGACAAGGGAACTACAACGTAGTGCCCAATCAAGAGACAAGTCTCAGTAACCACGACGATGCGTGGAACGGGCTACAAGAGAAAATAATGCTAAGTAAAAAGGGACTCCAAGAATGGGAGACACCCCAGTTGATAATATTATGTGAAGACAGTGAGAAGTCACCCGAAGAGTTATTATCAAGGCAGTAAGATCAGTGAGGGCCAACAAGGCCACTGATGACAGTATGGGTAAAAACAATACCATAACCAGTATGTGTTAACCGATAGCCAGTTAACATGGCGCACTTGCTATAGCAAGTGCTGCTATAACAGGGCTGTTCCGGAAATTTATAATAAATACAAGTACTTAGTAAAGTACCACGAAGTTAAGTGTGAACATTATAACCATGGAAGGGCTTAACAGCCTGACCTTTGTAATTGGAAGTACACCGTCAGCAAGAAGCTAGACTTGGCTAAGGTAAGAAGATGTTGTGAAACCATGAAAATTTTCTTTCAAACCCAGATTTATTCAAACCCTTTTCTTTTCAAAACCAGATTTTCTTTCAAACCAACACTTCTTTCCAACCTTCTTTTAAACCAAGCCAGTAAAACCAAGGACAGTTGACAGGATACAACAATGGATAAACTTTCCCTCGATTAAGTTCGGGAAGTAAGGAATGAATATTGTCACGGGACAATATAAGGGAGTTGACAACAAATACTTCACCTAGGCGTGTGACGGACACTACGAGTGTACCAACTGAATTGTGGGACGACCGCACTCCGATAGGAGCTGTGGGCCCGACAGACCTACTTATAGGTTAGTTGGGTAAGTAGTAATGTATCAGTATGATACCCCATATATGTATACGAGTAGAGTCCGAAACACGGGAAGTAGTCGACTCCGTCTACGGTCAGCAGTATAAATCAAACAAAAGCTAGAGATTACAAGGAATGGTGAAGTTAAGGAACTCAGTTAAGTTAGCGAGACTAAAGGAATAGTGAATTCCTTTCAAGAAATGTTTAAGAGTCAGGAGGTGCGAAGTGCACTAACTGAATGTAAAGACATCGTATATGTCTTAAGGATCCTCAGGGATAAACATTATAGCTGGAATGGTGACCCAGCCTGTACATGGCAAAGCAGACGCCTAATGTGGACACATTAATGTGCAATGAACGGGATGAAACTCCCAGAATGAGTACCTACACTATCAGGAAATGTTGATCTTCACAGAAGAAGATAATAACCAGTTGAGAACGCAAAGGCGTGGCTAACTGAATGTATCAATAAGTGTGAACTAAATGTAAAGGCATAACTAGTAACACCCAGGAGCAATCCTTAAAGGGTGTTCAATCAACAATTGTTGAACGAAATGCATGACAGAAGCACAAGGGTTGAAATTAACACCCAGTTTAGACATAAGTTGTCAGGAGACGGACTGACAATCCTAAGGGGCATCCCATGAAAGGAAACGTGATGCAACGACTTGTCATGGAGCCCAATATAATATCCAAACCATGTAATATTGTACAGAGAAGTACATGTGTGTGACAGCCTACAATGAGCCCAGCTCAAGGCAAATAAGGCTTATAAGCCATAAGCAAGATATGTTATATAAATTCGATTGATGGTAGAAGTTTATGTTGTATAAGTGAATAGAGTGGTAAACGAACCACTGCATTAAGAGTGGGGATACCTCTCGATATTGTGACACCGCAGGAGCGGTAGTTATATGTGAATCAAGTTCAAGAAATATGTTAAGGATGGACGATGTTATTATTGAAAGAGAGCAATTAGCTTAGTAGTATGTGTATAAAGTGAAGCACCTGCTGAATAATGCCGGCTTTGACTCGAATGATTAATGCTCAAGGAGCATTCAGTAGTCATCCAATGAGTGATGAACCATAATACGAATGATGTAAGTATATGTGTGGAAGTTAGTGTGACAGTAAATACCATGTAAGTTAGTGTTATACAATAAGTAAGAGCACGGGCGCAACAAGCGACCGTTGTATAATGTTGTTAAACGATAATGTAACAGATAAGACCAGTTATGAGTTAAACTCAGTGGACATGCAAGCAAGTGATGATACACAGACTGGGCAATAAGCCAATGGTCGGTACTATGTGATAAGGAACTCAGTGTGAATTCCACTGCAATCACATAAGGGATTTACTGTCAAGAGTTTACGCCTCTGCACTCTGTATGACTGAGTGTTTTGGTATTGCACTTGCGCAGTAATGATCGAGTGGGATAGCTAGGAATTGGAAACATGTTAATTATGGAGGAATAATGTTATAAATGGCCGATGCATAGGAAATGCAAGACCGCACCAATAAAAGAGTACTTGTACAAACCAAATGTGGAGACATAATTAACAGTAAGTGACTACAGTAGCACTAACTGCCAAATATCGGTATGGAATATACCCCAAATGTTGTAAATAGCTGAGAGAGCACTACACACTAGGTAGTAGCTCAATCTCAACCGACAATAAGTCGGAAGGGACAAGTCAATCATTGTGAAATACATAGCTGTATACACAGTAAATTATTATGGAAGTGGATGGAAAATTGTGAAACTCACCGAATCCGCTCAGGGTAAAAGATACCGTGCGTCGGTTGAGAAACCATTGTTACCAAGATGAAGGTGACAATTAGGGATGTACAATACAGTAAGAATAACAAATGGGGCAATTAAGCTCTACAGTTATTAGAGTTTTCGCAGCAGAAACTAGTGAGCCAGTGATTCAAGTGTTGAATGTACATGGTGAACATGAGTGAATGGCTAATTATTAACGCCTAGAAGCCTAACAGGCCAGAATCGAAACCAACTAAGAGTTTAAACAAACTCCAATGAGAATTCTTGGTTTAGGAACTAAACCGCCAATATGGTTAAGATCCTCTAATCAGAATCCATTGTGTAATAGACCGCGTGGAAGTTAAAACACTTCACGACGGCAGAACATTATAAGCCAATGTTTAGTGATTGATTACGTGGGCGTAATCCCTTTTAAGGGGGGTAGAGCGCAAACCACTTAGTGTATATTACCGTACAAGTGTACGTAGTGTATGTGACTTATATTGTGCATAGCACAAAATTATATTATTGTTTTGATGATTGTGTGTGTGTTACGTAAACATACACATTCATTCATGGTTTAATTGTGGTAATTGCGCACAGAAGATGCGAATACCATTGTGATAAGTGTGTGTATTTGTTAACAGTTGTGTGTGATAGATACAAGTGTGGGGAGTAGAGAAACTCCCGGGGGAACAAAGCCCGACAGTGTATAAGGTGAAATGTGGTGTTGTATTTGATAAAATATATATGTTATATATACTATATAGTGATTCAAGAAAGGCATGATACCGACATAGAACCTTGTGAGAATAAGATTCCCTAGGCCACAGCATTAAGTGATGGAGATAACTGATAGATGGAGTTCTATCCTTGGAATGTTATGATCATGACTAGAATGATTTAAAAGATAGAAAATTGGAAATGAGTGATTAATTGATGCTTGAAAATGAAGTGGGAGGTGAACTTGATTTGCATGTGATCAAGGGAAGCCGAACACAATTGGAGTAGAAGGATAGTTCAACACTGATGATGCACATCAGGGTTGGATGACTCTTGAAACTACCTATAAGTGGTCACAAATAACCACGCTAATAAAGAAGCAAAGAGCTTAAGTTGGACTTGGAGTTGTGTGTGTTTTCAAAAGGATTTTAAATTGGTATTTATAAAACGTTGATAGATACTTTACATAATTAAAGTTCTCTTACTTAACCTCACAAGAAAATTTTAAACTTAAGTGATTGTTTTTGATCTCCCAAGGACATGGGACGGAAGGTGTCCATCGCGACCGGGTTCTGCGGGATCCAGTGTATATCAAAGATATCTTTGATTGCTATACATGCTATGACATGTTGTGTGGTATGTTATAAAAATTTTTTGACCTTGAGTTCCTAAAGTGTATGTTATCAAGACCTATGAGTCTAAATGTGTTGTGTTGCATAGACTATGTGGTCTAAAGACGGTTATGTTATCGGGACTATGTGTCTAATGTTGTTATGTTACCCAAGACCAGTGAGTCAAGGGGTTGTTATGTATGTGTAAGTGTTGTTAAGATACCCGACCATAGAGTCCGAGGTTATCATGTTGGATATGTTTTGATGTGTGGATGTGAATGTTTTTCCCCGACAATTAAAGTCCGAAGTTGTGATGTAAAGAGTGTGTTTGGTTATGAAGGTTTATTTCCAAGTAATCCCCGTATTCTGAATTAATGAGGTGTGGAAAGTGTGAACTCGCACGGAGTCTTGGTAACGGGGGGTGTGATTGAAATACCCCGCACCAAGATAGATTTGTGGTTTAAATATCAAACTATGTATGTAAAGGCTAAAAGTGCCTTAGTAAATCAGTGAACAATTTAGACCATAGTAAATGCAATAAAGCATTAAGACACAGTGTTGAGCAAAAACATGCTCTAAGCTATGAGTGAACTTGGTTAGGACCCAAAGAGCCTACCAGACTTAATAATATTCAATTATGATTTATAAGGCTAAATAAGTCCTTAGGAAACCTTGGTGGGCAGTTAAACCAAATAAAACACAAAAAATACCTTAAAGTCAATATGAGCAAAATGTGCTCTAGCTTGGGATAAATTTGTATAAGACCTAATGGTCATACTATACCTTATTATATTTAATGAACATATTAAAGCAATTACTAAAGAAAACAAGCTTGAAAACAAGTTAAAACACAAAGTGCTTTAGGAGTCTTAAAGCACGTTTTTGAAAAATGTCTTGTAAATGAGTTTTGAGTGGCTAAATGCCCATCATTACTCTTAAATATACATGTGTACTATATAGTATCACATTTGGAAGTCTATATCAATGGGAAATCAAAAATTTCACTTCTATGTGCCTTGTTTTGTGATAGTGACTTTTTATAAGCTAGTTTGTAACATATAATGTTATAAGTAATTAATTGACCAACAAAGACTATAATACCCCTAGACTAAAAAGGGGCCGGTTTTTTATAGTAATGAGTCACCAAACATGTTAACTTATTAAGTAAATAAAGATGACTCATAAGTTACTATTTGCTTTAAGTCATAAATATCTTCAAAACAAAACCAAACTCACTTCTCTCATTTCTTTCTTCATTTCACACGGTTCCCTTCTTCTCCTACCTCTCTTCCTTCTGTTCTCACGTGAAGCTACAGCACCAGCACCATTTCACCATCTTCCATTGTCAATATCTCATGACTCACTTAACCAAATCAAAAACAAACACCACCATTCTCTTCCTCTCATCAAGCTCTTCATTCCTACCTTCTCAAAACTTCAAGAGCCCCATTTCGGTGCCATGGAGTTCCACCATTGAAGGGGCTTGAGCTTGTCTTTCCACATATTATTGATCTCCTTTGCTCCTAGGTAAGGAATCTCAAAGAAAATCAAGTTTCCTCCATGTTTTGTGTGTGACCGAAAACATTCATTGATGGAGCTCCTGTGTTGCTTTGTTCTAGCTCCATTTGAATCTTTCACGGACTAGGTGGAGTCCTCTCTTCATAGATATTCAAACCCCTTCAAAGATTAAGGTAAAACAACTACATTAATGTTTTTGAAAAAATGTAAACCTAGGGTTTACAATGAGATGGAGCTTAAAGCTTGAATACTCATTATGTTGTTTGTATAATGTTTAGTAGTTGGCAAGGAACCAAATGCCTTACCAGTTTTGTAAGGAAACAAGAAAGAAATTTGGAGGAAAAGAGGTAAATATGCTATCTTAATGTGGTTTAATGCTTAGGAGAAATAAGCTTATAATGCTTGTTAAAACTACCTAAAGAGCAAATGGTGAATGACCTAGTAAAGTGTTCTCAAGGAGACTAGTAAAAGAACATATGTATTGGTGTATGTATTTGCAGGTCAAAGGCATTATTTATGTGGGAAATTCAGTGTTTAAGGTTATGCAATTTAAGGGCCTAAGAGCCATGTTATTTAAGGGCCTAAGTGCCAAGCAATTTAAGTTATGCACTATATTGTGATGTAGTGCTTAATGTGAAGTTTGTGTGTAAAAATGTTCTTGATGGATTTTAGGTGTTCTTGAATGAAAAAGGTAAAAACCTAAGTGTTTGGATGTGAGTATATACAAGAGAAGCTATGGCAAAATTTGGAAAATGTGTAAGAGTTCTAAGTGTTTTAAGTAAGTTTTGGTGAACTAGGAGTATTAAAGGTGAACAAAAGTTACTTGGGAAAAACTGTATTAAGGTGATTTAGAGTGATGCAAGGATTTAGGTGTTACCTTGGAAGTTCTAGGAATTCAAGGTGTGTTTTGAGATGTATTTAAGTCTTGGAGAAGTTCGTTTAAGGTTTAGGTACGTTGATGAATAAGGAGGGAATGATGTTTAGGCAAGGTTTTGAGTAAGGAATTTTAAGAAGTTGTAAGAGGAATGCTTGGGAGATGTTATGAAGGTGAGGAAGCATTTTAGTGTAGTGGTCATTTAAGGTGAAACACCACTTGGGAAACAAAAAGGAAATGTTACAAGTGTTAAGAGATTTGATAAGAAGATTGAGTAACAAGTTGGACATGTTTTAAGGTGAATCAAAGTGATATTCTAGCATTAGAATATGCCTAAGTTCATGTATGAAGCTTGGGTGGTCAATGGATGAAGAGAATAGATGAAACAAAGCTTGAAAGTGAAGTTCTAGGCTGTCCGAACTACCGTCCGAATGTGGACGTTCGGACGTGCCTGTTGTGCGTGAATATTCTGATCTTCGAACAGCGTCCGAACTACCGTCCGAACATGGGAAGTTCGGACACACCTATTTATTTCTCTGATTGGCCTCGAACAGCGTCCGAACTTGGGAAGTCCGGACGCAAGTTCGGACATTCACCAATTTGCACCCATAGAGTCTCGAACGGTGTCCGAACTTGGGAAGTCCGGACACAAGTTCGGACAAGGCGCTGTATGGACCAAAACATTGTTTAAGGTATGGAATGATGTGTAATGATGGGGATTGATGGTTAGTGATGTTATGAGGTTGTTAAGGACATGTTAGGTGAGTTTTTAATGACAATTAAGTGGGTGAGAAGTTGTAATAAAATATGAAAGTAAAACAAGTAAAAAGGTGAAGTTATGTAACTAAGTTAACGGGAAAGTTATAAGCTTTAGACATTAAACAATCATTTACCCCGAAGTTAATAAAAGTATATGCGATGTTGTCAGTTGTTCGAGAATGCTCGAGGAACATAAGTGGACGTGATAAAGTGGACTCCGGTGACAGGTATGGTTTTCTTGCAACCTGTGTCCTACCGGATTACACCGGCTTGTATGCCAATGTGTTTTTCTGTATGTTTGCCACGTTATAGATAAATCATGAAACGAGTTTACAGTCGTTATTGTTATTGTATGTTTTCGTGCCGATACCAGTAACCCGAATGCGCTTGAAGGGCTAGTTAACCACTATTAGGTAACGTAGGAGAACGGTATCCGGTAACACGTTTCCGACTTAAGGAACGTTCTAACCACGGCTATGCGTGAGTTGGTTATGTGATGTTTGTGTGTGATGTTTGTATGTGAATGTATGACTCTCTCTTCCTTGTGTATGTCTAACAAGACTTAACCCAATGTTTGTGATTGTTTAATAAAGTTCAAGTTGAACTTCTAACAAGTGCTAACGGGGGAGTGAGGAGTCCGGTCTGTTCCGGCCACGCGTGTGAGTATGAGGGTCGTTGTCATAGCAGGTTCGATCCTCTCCGTATGTTATGGTTGTTTTCCAATTTGGTTCCCAACCTTCCCTTTAGCTTAACCAGGCTATTACTGACTCACGTCGGGCCACAGGGGCGTACTATGTTATGTTTGTTTCGGTGTGCTTGGATCACTATATCCGAGACACCTTGTGTTAAGTTAACCGTTCATTTAACGAGACGGTAACGAGTTTGTAACGAGCTTATCATGAGACTGGCAACATTCTCTAGGCTCACCAGTGTATTAACAATGTTTGGGTCGGTTCCTAAGAGGACCATTCCCGTTATGTTATGTATCTTTGTTGTGATGCAATATCTATTGCGGTGTTATGTTGTGCACGTGGAAACGTGCAAGGTTTGTATGTAGTGTATGTTATATGTTGATATAATATGGAGTGTGTGGATCATGGATATGATTCCCAGTTTGTGATAAGGCGTTTAAGGATAACCCGATTTAAGGTAAGTGTCGTCTGTTAAGGAAGTACTCCATTAGAGGAGGAACACTCTAGGGATATTGAATACCTTGAGTGACTTATTAAGTAAGGATATATTATCCGTTGTTGAGCCCGTTGAGGCGAAATGATTATGTGTTGTGTGTTTACAGTTGCATGCATGATTTAAAAATAATCAACCGTATGCTAAGACGACAATTAGTTGTGCGTGGCCCGGTAGCATGTGGGCTGCGGGATTACCATACCAGCAAAGTGCTGAGCCCCTTGGGGCCACCCTTTCTCTTCTTTTCCTATTTCAGGTACGAAGTGCTGGAAGCTATTCGAGAGTTGGATGGTAGTCGTTGTACATGGGTAATCATTTTAAGTGTATGTATACAGTAGGTGTAGTAAGACCGAAATTGTTGTCGGCATCTGTTTATAAATACTCGGTATAGTTGAAGTGTATGTTGTTATTGTGTGTTAATGGAAGGATAGTAATGTGTAGTCGCTCGGGAATTTAGCCCATCAGACCGATACTATGTATAGTATTAGCCTTGTTAGCCACGTGGGTGGTTAACGGCGTGTAAACACCGAGTTAAGTTATTTGATGTGGTGTGATTCCCGCTGCAGATTGATGTTATGTGTTTGTTGTTGGATGGGGTGTTACAAAAAGTGGTATCAGAGCGAAGTATCGCTCTGATGACTGAATACCCGAGCTTAGAAGTACCGAGTTAGGATTTTAGTACTGTGGGTTAAGGTTGAGTGATAGCGTGAGAGATACGCTAGTTAGGAACTACCAGTGACTACTGGAAACCTACAATATCCATCCCACCCTCCACAGTCCCTGTTTGATAACTTGGGAAAGAACCCAGAGAGATGGAAGTCCACTCTTACTCGGGAATACCCGATCTGGCTGTTATTAAATACCTTAGGGTACGGAGAACCTGTCATATACGGTAGATCCCGAAAACAGGGAATCCCGGAGACGGTTCCCATCTGACAATGTTAACCGCATGCGACAGCGAAGAATGAAGGGCTTGTGTATAAGGAATAGAATTTCCGGCAACCTGGGTCGACATGCCGAGCAGTCGAGAATAACCAGCTTGCAACGCATAAACCGTGCAACAGGCAAGAATTGATTACTACTGAGAACCGAGACAAGTGTCTACACGGAACCACAGTTATAAATAATACACCAACGGTATACCAACCGACAAGGAAACTACAACGTAGTGCCCAATCAAGAGACAAGTCCAGTAACCACTACGATGCGTGGAACGTGCTACAAAGAGAAAATAATGCTAATTAAAAGGGACTCCAGAATGGGAGACACCCCAGTTGATAACTATTATGTGAATACAGTGAGAAGTCACCCGGAAAGAGTTATTATCAAGGCAGTAAGATCAGTGAGGGCCAACAAGGCCACTGATGACAGTATGGGTAAAAACAATACCATAACCAGTATGTGTTAAACCGATAGCCAGTTAACATGGCGCACTTGCTATAGCAAGTGCGCTATAACAAGGCTGTTCCGGAAATTATAATAAATACAAGTACTTAGTAAAGTACCACGAAGTTAAGTGTGACATTATAACCATGGAAGGCTTAACAGCCCTGACCTTGTAATTGGAAGTACACCGGTCAGCAAGAAGCTAGACTTGGCTGTAGGTAAGAAGATGTTGTGAACCCATGAAAATTTTCTTTCAAACCCCGATTTATATTCAAACCCTTTTCTTTTCAAAACCAGATTTTCTTTCAAACCAACGCTTCTTTCCAACCTTCTTTTAAACCAAGCCATAAAACCAAGGAAGTTGACAAGGATACAACAATGGACAAACTTTCCTCGATTAAGTTCGGGAGTAAAATGAATATTGTCACGGGACAATATAAGGGAGTTGACACAAGAATGCTTCACCTAGCGTGTGACGGACACTACGAGTGTACCAACTGAATTGTGGGACGACCGCACTCCGATAGGAGCATGTGGGCCCGACAGACCTACTTATAGGTTAGTTGGGTAAGTAGTAATGTATCAGTATGATACCCCATATATTATACGAGTAGAGTCCGAAACAAGGGAAGTAGTCCACACTCACGTTATACTCTCCTCTCTTTCAAGCATTATAATCAAACAAAAGCTAGAGATTACAAGGAATGGTTGAAGTTAAGGAACTCAGTTAAGTTAGCGAGACTAAAGGAATTAGTGAATTCCTTTCAACGAAATGCTTAAGAGTCAGGAGGTGCGAAGTGCACTAACTGAATGTAAAGACATCGTATATGACTTAAGGATCCTCAGGGTAAACATTATAGCTGGAATGGTGACCCAGCTTGTACATGGCAAAGCAGACGCCTAATGTGGACACATTAATGTGCAATGAACGGGATAAACTCCCAGAATGAGTACCTCACTATCAGGAAATGTTGATCTTCACAGAAGAAGATAATAACCAGTTGAGAACGCAAAAAGACGTGGCTAACTGAATGTATCAATGAGTGTGAACTAAATGTAAAGGCATAACTTAGTAACACGCAGGAGCAATCCTTAAAGGGTGTTCGAATCAACAATTGCTGAACGAAATGCATGACAGAAGCACAAGGGTTGAAATTAACACCCAGTTTAGACATAAGTTGTCAGGAGACGGACTGACAATCCTAAGGGCATCCCATGAAAGGAAACGTGATGCAACGACTTGTCATGGAGCCCAATATATATCCAAACCATGTAATATTGTACAGAGAAGTACATGTGTGTGGACAGCCTACAATGAGCCCAGCTCAAGGCAAATAAGGCTTATAAGCCATAAGCAAGATTGTATATATTCGATTGATGGTAGAAGTTTATGTTGTATAAGTGAATAGAGTGGTAAACGAACCACTGCATTAAGAGTGGGGATACCTCTCGATATTGTGACACCGCAGGAGCGGTAGTTATGTGAATCAAGTTCAAGAAATATGTTAAGGATGGACGATGTTATTATTGAAAGAGAGCAATTAGCTTAGTAGTATGTGTATAAGTGAAGCCCCTGGCTGAATATGCCGGCTTGTGATCTCGAATGATTAATGCTCAAGGAGCATTCAGTAGTCATCCAAATGAGTGATGAACCATAATACGAATGATGTAAGTATATATGTGGAAGTTAGTGTGACAGTAAATACCATGTAAGTTAGTGTTATACAATAGTAAGAGCACGGTGCGCAACAAGCGACCGTTGTATAAATGTTGTTAAACGATAATGTAACAGATAAGACCAGTTATGAGTTAAACTCAGTGGACATGCAAGCAAGTGATGATACACAACTGGGCAATAAGCCAATGGTCGGTACTATGTGATAAGGAACTCAGTGTGAATTCCTACTGCAATCACATAAGGGATTTACTGTCAAGAGTTTACGCCTCTACACTCTGTATGACTGAGTGTTTTGGTATTGCACTTGCGCAGTAATGATCGAGTGGGATACCTAGGAATTGAAACATGTTAATTATGGAGGAATAATGTTATAATGGCCGATGCATAGGAAATGCAAGACCGCACCAATAAAAGAGTACTTGTACAAAACCAAATGTGGAGACATAATTAACAGTAAGTGACTACAGTAGCACTAACTGCCAAATATCGGTATGGAATATACCCCAAATGTTGTAAATAACTGAGAGAGCACTACACACTAGGTAGTAGCTCATCTCAACCGACAATAAGTCGGAAGGGAACAAGTCAGTTGTTGTGAAATACATAGCTGTATACACAGTAATTATTATGGAAGTGGATGGAAAATTGTGGAACTCACCGAATCCGCTCAGGTAAAGATACCGTGCGTCGGTTGAGAAACCATTGTTACCAAGATGAAGGTGACAATTAGGGATGTACAATACAGTATGAATAACAAATGGGGCAATTAAGCTCTACAGTTATTAGAGTTTCGCAGCAGAAACTAGTGAGCCAGTGATTCAAGTGTTGAATGTACATGGTGAACATGAGTGAATGGCTAATTATTAACGCCTAAAGCCTAACAGGCCAGAATCGAAACCAACTAGAGAGTTGAAACTACTCAATGAGAATCTCTTGGTTTAGGAACTAAACCGCCAATATGGTAAGATCCTCTAATCAGAATCCATTGTGTAATAGACCGCGTGGAAGTTAAAACACTTCACGACGGCAGAACATTATAAGCCAATGTTTAGTGATTGATTACGTGGGCGTAATCCCTTTTAAGGGGGGGTAGAGCGCAAAACCACTTAGTGTATATTACCGTACAAGTGTACGTAGTGTATGTGACTATATTGTGCATAGCACAAAATTATATTATTGTTTGATGATTGGTGTGTGTGTTACGTAAACATACACATTCATTCATGGTTTAATTGTGGTATCGCGCACAGAAGATGCGAATACCATTGTGATAAGTGTGTGTATTTGTTAACAGTTGTGTGTGATAGTACAAGTGTGGGGAGTAGAGAAACTCTCGGGGAACAAAAGCCCCGACAGTGTATAAAGGTGAAATGGTGTGTTGTATTTTGATAAAATATATATGTATATATATACTATATAGTGATTCAAGAAAGGCATGATACCGACATAGAACCTTGTGAGAATAAGATTCCCTAGGCAACAGCATTAAAGTGAATGGAATGGAATCTAGATGGAGTTCTATCCTTTGGATCATTTTATGATCATGATCTAGAAGATGATTTAAAAGATAGAAAATGGAAATGAGTGATGATTTTGATGCTTGAAATGAATGGAGGATGGAGGAACTTGATTGCTTTGCATGATCAAGGGAAGCTAACACATTGGAGGTAGGATGTTCAGAAACTTGATGGTTGCTATATCACTCATATGTGGATGACTCTTGAAACTACCTTAAGTGGTCACAAGAACCACGCTAATAAAAACAGCAAGCTGCGTAAGTTGGACTTGGAGTTGTGTGTGTTTAAGGATTTTACAGGAGGTGTTGTTTTATAAACGTTGATATACTTTACATAATTAAAGTTCTCTTACTTAACCTCACAAGAAAATTTTAAACTTAATGTGATTGTTTGATCTCCAAGGAGTGGGACGGAAGGTGGCGGGGCGGCGGGTTTCGGGCATCACAGTGTATATCAAAGATATCTTTGATTGCTATACATGCTATGACATGTTGTGTGGTATGTGTAATAAAAATTATTTTGAGCTTGAGTTCCTAAAGTGTATGTTATCAAGACCTATGAGTCTAAATGTGTTGTGTTGCATAGACCTATGTGTCTAAAGACGGTTATGTTATCGGGACCTATGTGTCTAATGTTGTTATGTTACCCAAGACCAGTGAGTCAAAGGGGTTGTTATGTATGTGTAAGTGTTGTTAAGATACCCGGACCATAGAGTCGGAGGTTATCATGTGGATATGTTATGTTATGTGTGGATGTGAATGTGTTGCCCGGACCATTAAGTCCGAGGTTGTGATGTAAAGTGTGTTTGGTTATGGAAGGTTATTTCCAAGTAATCCCCGTATTCTGAATTAATGATGTGTGGGAAAGTGTGAACTTCGAGGACGAAGTTCTTTTAAGGGGGGTAGATTGAAATACCCCAAACCTTGATATGTGGTTTAAATATCAAACTATGGTATGTAAAGGCTAAAAAGTGCCTAGTAACATCAGTGAACAATTTAGACCATAGTAATGCAATAAGCATTAAGACACAGTTTGAGCAAAAACATGCTCTAAGCTATGAGTGAACTTGGTTAGGACCCAAGAGCCTACCAAGACTTAATAATATTCAATTATGATTTAATAAGGCTAAATAAGTCCTTAGGAAACCTTGGTGGGCAGTTAAACCAAATAAAACACAAGAAAATACCTTAAAGTCAATATGAGCAAAAATGTGCTCTAAGCTTGGGATAAATTTGTATAAGACCTAATGGTCATACCTATACCTTATTTATATGTTAATGAACATATTAAAGCAATTACTAAAGAAAACCAAGCTTGAAAACAAGTTAAAACACAAAATGTGCTTTAAGGAGTCTTAAAGCACGTTTTTGAAAAATTGTCTTGTAAATGAGTTTTGAGTGGCTAAATGCCCATCATTACTCTTAAATATACATGTGTACTATATAGTATCACATTTGGAAGTCTATATCAATGGGAAATCAAAAATTTCACTTCTATGTGCCTTGTTTTGTGAATAGTGACTTTTTTATAAGCTAGTTTGTAACATATAATGTTATAAGTAATTAAATTGACCAACAAAGACTATAATACCCCTAGACTAAAAAGGGGGCCGGTTTTTATAGTAATGAGTCACCAAACATGTTAACTTATTAAGTAAATAAAGATGACTCATAAGTTACTATTTGCTTTAAGTCATAAATATCTTCAAAACAAAACCAAACTCACTTCTCTCATTTCTTTCTTCATTTCACACGGTTCCCTTCTTCTCCTACCTCTCTTTCTTCTGTTCTCACGTGAAGCTACAGCACCAGCACCATTCACCATCTTCCATTGTCAATATCTCATGACTCACTTAACCAAATCAAAAAACAAAC
>CM041780.1:310551938-310681679 GCA_023374045.1 Limonium bicolor
AGCTCTTGGATTTTGAAAGGATATGAATGAAGAGCTTGATGAGACAAAGAGAATGGTGGTGTTTGTTTTTGATTGGTTTAAGTGAGCTAGGAAATATTGACAATGGAAGATGGAGGTTGATGGTGGTGCTGTAGAAAAACCGTAGAAGAGAGAAAGAAGTGAGGAAGAAGAGTGTGTGAAATGGGGAAATGAGAGAATGAAGGAAAGGTAAGTTGTTTAGATATTTAAGTAAAGTAACTATTTACTTTTGCTATTTTTTTTCTATCTTATCAATAACAAGGGGATGAGTCATCCCATATAAGAAAAACCGGCCCCCTTTATTATGTAAGGGGTATTTAGTCTTTATTTGCCAATTTAATTACTTCTAATAACATATGTTACAAACTAGCTTATTTTAGTCACTATTCACTAACACAAGGCACATAGATGTGAAATTTTTGATTTCCCATTGATATAGACTTCTAAATGTGATACTTATAGTACACATGTTAATTAAAGAGTAATGATGGACATTTAGCCATTCAAAACTCATTTACAAGACAATTTTTCAAAAACGTGCTTTAAGACTCCTTAAAGCACTTTTTGTGTTTAACTTGTTTTCAAGCTTGGTTTTTTCTTGGTAATTGATTTAATATGTTCATTAACATATTTATAAGGTAGGTATGACCATTAGGTCTTATACCAATTTATCCCAAGCTTAGAGCCACATTTTTTGCTCTTATTGACTTTGGTATATCTTGGTTGGTTTGTTTTGGTTTAAGTGTCTACCAAAGTTTCCTAGGGTCTTAATAGCCTTATTAAATCATTAATTGAATATTATTAAGTGTTGGTAGGCTCTTTGGGTCCTAAACCAAGTTCACTCCTAGCTAGAGGATGTTTTTGCTCAAACTGTATCTTGGTGCTTTATTGATTTTTTACTATGGTTTTTAAATTGTTCACGATGTCTCTAAGGCATTTTTTAGCCATTTACATACCATAGTTTAATATTTAAATACATAATCGAGGTTGGGGGGGTTATTTCACCTAGCCAACACATGGATGTGGTCATCTTATCTTGTAAAAAAAATAACTAGATGAAGGTTTTGTTTTTCCCTTGGCAATTATAAAGTAGATTGAGAGATTCCCCCTGAGTTTACATGTTAAGCGTCTTTAACAAATGATAGCAATAAGTGACAGCTTTTATGCACAATAAGTGACAGCTTTTATGTTATACTATAACCGAAGTAGAAAACTTTCTACTATCGTTATAGTATAACATAAAAGCTGTCACTTATTGTGCGTAAAAGTTGTCACTTATTGCTATCAAGAAACAAATGATAGCAATAAGTGACAGCTTCTATGCACAATAAGTGACAACTTTGTTATACTATAACCATAGTAGAACATAGTAGAAAGTTTTGTGCTATGGTTAAAGTATAACATAAAAGCTGCCACTTATTGTGCATAAAAGCTGTCACTTATTGCTATCATTTTTCAAAGACCCTTAACATGCAAACTTAGGGGGAATCCTACTTAGGGGGAATCTCTCAATCTTTTCAATTGCTAAACCCTATCCTATGTTGATAAGATTGATTAGGATCTAGTCAGGTTTTAGGTCCACTTATAACCTAAGATTAATAACTATGATATATAACATTAATTATTAAAACCTAAGCTAGCTCACTGGAACCTATTATCAGTCGCCACCTAATTTTAACCTAGATCAAATTTGGAAAGGAGAGTTCGGGTTCAGGGGCTTGATATACGACTTATTTAGGGTTCAATTACTTTCATTACCCCTAGAAGTTGTTTTTCCTCTACTTAGTTTGATTACGGCTTATTACGAGTCATTTTTAACCTAAGTGCGTGCTTCTGATTTTTTTGACAGAAAAATTAAGTGGAAACTGAAAATACCTAAACTAGGGTTTCGGAGGTAGAATTAGGTCAAATTTTATTTACGTTCGTAGCCACGGACCCCATGTCCGAGACTGCTAACTAGAAAATTACAGGAAAAACTATATACATAAAAGGAATGAAATAATAAACTAAACCTAAATAAACCTACAACTCTACTACGGGTAGCAAATAAAACCCGGTCGGAGTGTAGTGTAAGTATATTACGACCGAGAGTATCGAACCCAAGGGACTTATAGAAAACTAGTCCTAATCCGGGCAAAAGCCTATTCTAAACATGGGGGGAATAGTAAAGGTTGATTCTAAACTAAGAAAACTAAATAAACTAACTTTGATTTGGGAGAATGTCAATGTAAGAGTATCATATGACCAATGATCAAGGGTGGCAAGTCTCAAAGAGGATATGGTCTCGCAAAATGCATATGCCGGGTGACATGCCAGACCTCGACTACCCGGCAGATTCATGGCCTTGAATGTGCCGGACAACTTCCATCCGGCAACACATCCGTCATCGTACATTTCGTAAACAACACTTCCAGAATCAGGTCTGAATAAAGGAACTCATTATCCATACTTGCATCGTGCATATCTAATGCCGCGAATACAAACAGAATAATGGGAAACAAGAGATTAATCCTAAACCTTAGCATTTGTTGCCCACTTTTCAGAACAACAATATTAAAGATCACCAAAATCCTAATCTATTCTACTCTTGCTTTTGAAAGCCTTAAGTAGAACTTAGAGATAAGAGAATAAGTAGCTACTTTATTCTACTTTGCATGAAGACTAGAACTCGGGTTAAGAAGCTTGAAAATTCCATAAATGGTCATAAGAGTTTTACAAGGAAATCTTCCCTAACCAAAAACCTAACAAGGATTCTGCATCACCATCCACACAACTACAAGAAGAGAATACAAAGGGGGAGAAGGAAATGTTAATAGCCTTAACCCGTCAAGGTCTTCATCTTCTCTTGCGTGGATGGATTTGCAGACGTTCCCTGGACACCAACAGATGGAATGTGGCGGAAATAGAGTGTGAATGGCGTGGATTTGGTATGTTGAAGTGTGTCAAATTGCAGCCTTTCTCGGCCTATTTATAGTCATCAAAATGTCTCTTGCCGAGCGTCGTGCCGGGTCGTCAGTAGCCGGCACACGTGGGAAATGTGCCCAACCGTTAACGGTCGAAACCGCCAATTCCGCGCGAAACAGTGCATATGCCGGGTAGGACCTACCCGGCATCACACCCGGTACCACGTGCAAAATGTGTTGTCTAACCGTTAACTAAACCGCTAAATCCGTATGAAAAGGCGCTTGTGCCGGACATGGGATGCCTGGCACTACACCCGGCATCGGTTGGTATGCTAACGGTAATTAACTGCTAACTTCTGACGAACCGGGGTGACTTTTCAGTATGTGCCGGATGTACTGCCGGGCATCAGATGCTAGGCACATTCACAGACTTTGAATGCGCCTGACACCAGACACCCAGCGCGCCACCGGCACACCTCCTGTTTTGCTCCAAACTTGTGCCGTGAACTGGACAGCCGGCACGAAGCCCGGCACCACTTGGTCTTTTGATTAGAAATTCATTCCTTGCATGGAAAACATATAAAAACATCAATCTAAACAAATAATAGACTTTATACATAATATAGCATAAATAACATATATTTAACCTTATTTAGATAAATAGAATACTAAATCTAGCACATAAAATATGATAAGTCTGCGGCTTATCAAGGCCCTACACTTACCTTTTGCTAGTCCTCGAGCAAAACAAGATTAGAAAGGAGTAATTACTTATGCACAAAATAGATAGACTTTAGAATGACAATAAGATAAATATTCTCAACTCCCTGACTCTATTTCATAAGTATCACTTAATCATCCTTATCCATCAAAACATACTAATGGGTATAAAATAAAGACTTTCAAAATCGATCAAAAACTTTTGGGCTATTTTGCATAAGGGATTTGTAATCTCTCCTTTTCCGGTTTCCATCATTCAGCTCTATTTTTCAAGAGTTTCTGAATGTGGCCAAGACATTCATCATTGGTTTTTACTATTCAGCCCTATTTTGCAAGGGTTTCTGAATCAACCGTGATTTTTTCTGCATTGAAGAACGGGGAATTTAGGAGAAAAATAAAAGGAAAAACTCTCGTTTCTTGCTTTTATTCTGAGGCATTTTTGCAACCTCAAGGAATATAATGCTTTTCCTTTGGAAGAAGATTTTTTTTCTTTCTTTTTTTTTCTTTTCTTCTTCTTCTTTTTTGCACAAAAACCCTTTTTAAGATTTTCACCCAAAAGATTTTTCACAATTTGAAAAGAAAAGAAATAAATACCCAGAAATACATAAGGAAAGAATTAGGAGAAAGATCATATACTCATGTTAATAAAGAGAAAAAAGTTAAAAACAGGAATCTACAAGTCATTAGAAAGCTTACCTTTTGAGAGAACAAGCTTTTAGTCATTCCTAATCTCATCTTAATCAAAAACATGCAAAAAGTTTAGTAAAACATCGATAAAACTCACAACTTATGCATATTAATAAAAACTTATTTTTAAGGGGGGTCCTGCCCTACACTTGGCCGGAACACTGTCCCCAGTGTTCAAAAGAAACAAAAAAATAGATTTTTGTTTTTTTTTGTTTTGAAATTTGAAATAATTATAATGAAAGCAATTAAAAACAAAAACATAAAATGAAAAGAGAAAAATTAAATGATACGAAGGGCTCCCCTGTGTGATAGTGAAGGCGTGAGGAGGAACCGCCCTACACTTAGCCTATTGATGTTGCGGACGGTTTGTGCTGCCATTGATGTAGGAGGTAGGTGTTGGTGGTTTCTTTGTTGACGAATGGAGCGAAGAAGAGTCCTCTCGATTTCTGGGTCTAAATCTGCTAAATCTTCAGGAGAATTCGTGGACCGTAGAAGCATTCACTTTGATAACTTCAGGAGGAGCAAGAGAAAACGTTATAATACAACGTAATAATAAAAGGAATAATGTAATGATATATTTAAAATTACGAAAATACAAGAAAAAATTAAAGTTTGGTAATGCCGGACACGGTGCCGGTGTATGGCACCCGGCATTGGACTTCCTCCAATACTGCCGGGTTAAGAGTACCCGGCGTCGAGTCCGGTCTTTTGCGAACTCAAAAATTTCAGTAAAGAATCAACAATTAGGAAGTATTAGAAGAGAGATCTAAGTGAATGGTGAAGGAAAAGAATAGCATATTGTATGGAATTTAACATTTTACGAAAATAATTTAAAATTGAAATAAGTTGACACTGCCGGACAGGATGCCGGGTGTATGGCACCCGACATTGGACTTCCTCCAATACTGCCGGGTTGAAGTTACCCAGTATACCACCCGGCGCGTTCAAACTCGAAAAAAAAAAAAAAATAAATGGGAAAGGGAAAGGGAGTTAACATAAAAGAGCAATGAAAAAGAATATTTAAAGACAAATCGAAGATTCAAAAAAGGACAATGCGAAGTAAAAGTTGAAGTTTGATTATGCCGGGTCGTATGCCGGGTAAACTCTATCCGGCGTAGGACTTCCTCCAAGCTGCCGGATGTAGAACACCGGCAGTGTACCCGGCACATTCAACCGAAAATACAATTAACAACTTAAATTAAAGAATCATGGCATTAAAGAATAAAGAATAAAGAATAGGGCGTTTTACCGAATTTAGGACTTGGACTAATTCCAAGTCCCCGGCAACGGCGCCAATTTGCTAACTAGAAAATTGCAGGAAAAACTATATACATAAAAAGAATGAAATAATAAACTAAACCTAAATAAACCTACAACTCTACTACGGGTAGCAAATAAAAACCGGTCGGAGTGTAGTGTAAGTATATTACGACCGAGAGTATCGAACCCAAGGGACTTATAGAAAACTAGTCCTAATCCGGGCAAAAGCCTATTCTAAACATGGGGGGAATAGTAAAGGTTGATTCTAAACTAAGAAAACTAAATAAACTAACTTTGATTTGGGAGAATGTCAATGTAAGAGTATCATATGACCAATGATCAAGGGTGGCAAGTCTCAAAGAGGATATGGTCTCACAAAATGCATATGCCGGGTGACATGCCAGACCTCGGCTACCCGGCAGATTCATGGCCTTGAATGTGCCGGACAACTTCCATCCGGCAACACATCCGGCATCGTACATTTCGTAAACAACACTTCCAGAATCAGGTCTGAATAAAGGAACTCATTATCCATACTTGCATCGTGCATATCTAATGCCGCGAATACAAACAGAATAATGGGTAACAAGAGATTAATCCTAAACCTTAGCATTTGTTGCCCACTTTTCAGAACAACAATATTAAAGATCACCAAAATCCTAATCTATTCTACTCTTGCTTTTGAAAGCCTTAAGTAGAACTTAGAGTTAAGAGAATAAGTAGCTACTTTATTCTTCTTTGCATGAAGACTAGAACTCGGGTTAAGAAGCTTGAAAATTCCATAAATGGTCATAAGAGTTTTACAAGGAAATCTTCCCTAACCAAAAACCTAACAAGGATTCTGCATCACCATCCACACAACTACAAGAAGAGAATACAAAGGGGGAGAAGGAAATGTTAATAGCCTTAACCCGTCAAGGTCTTCATCTTCTCTTGCGTGGATGGATTTGCAGACGTTCCTTGGACACCAACAGATGGAATGTGGCGGAAATAGAGTGTGAATGGCGTGGATTTGGTATGTTGAAGTGTGTCAAATTGCAGCCTTTCTTGGCCTATTTATAGTCATCAAAATGTCTCTTGCCGGGCGTCGTGCCGGGTCGTCAGTAGCCGGCACACATGGGAAATGTGCCCAACCGTTAACGGTCGAAACCGCCAATTTCGCGCGAAACAGTGCATATGCCGGGTAGGACCTACCCGGCATCACACCCGGCACCACGTGCAAAATGTGTTGTCTAACCGTTAACTAAACCGCTAAATCCGTATGAAAAGGCGCTTGTGCCGGACATGGGATTCCTGGCACTACACCCGGCATCGGTTGGTATGCTAACGGTAATTAACTGCTAACTTCTGACGAACCGGGGTGACTTTTCAGTATGTGCCGGATGTACTGCCGGGCATCAGATGCTAGGCACATTCACAGACTTTGAATGCGCCTGACACCAGACCCCCAGCGCGCCACCCGGCACACCTCCTGTTTTGCTCCAAACTTGTGCCGTGAACTGGACAGCCGGCACGAAGCCCGGCACCACTTGGTCTTTTGATTAGAAATTCATTCCTTGCATGGAAAACATATAAAAACATCAATCTGAACAAATAATAGACTTTATACATAATATAGCATAAATAACATATATTTAACCTTATTTAGATAAATAGAATACTAAATCTAGCACATAAAATATGATAAGTCTGCGGCTTATCAAGGCCCTACACTTACCTTTTGCTAGTCCTCGAGCAAAACAAGATTAGAAAGGAGTAATTACTTATGCACAAAATAGATAGACTTTAGAATGACAATAAGATAAATATTCTCAACTCCCTGACTCTATTTCATAAGTATCACTTAATCATCCTTATCCATCAAAACATACTAATGGGTATAAAGTAAAGACTTTCAAAATCGATCAAAAACTTTTGGGCTATTTTGCATAAGGGATTTGTAATCTCTCCTTTTTCCGGTTTCCATCATTCAGCTCTATTTTTCAAGAGTTTCTGAATGTGGCCAAGACATTCATCATTGGTTTTTACTATTCAGCCCTATTTTGCAAGGGTTTCTGAATCAACCGTGATTTTTTCTGCATTGAAGAAACGGGGAATTTAGGAGAAAAATAAAAGGAAAAACTCTCGTTTCTTGCTTTTATTCTGAGGCATTTTTGCAACCTCAAGGAATATAATGCTTTTCCTTTGGAAGAAGATTTTTTTCTTTCTTTTTTTTCTTTTTCTTCTTCTTTCTTTTGCACAAAAACCCTTTTTAAGATTTTCACCCAAAAGATTTTTCACAATTTGAAAAGAAAAGAAATAAATACCCAGAAATACATAATGGAAAGAATTAGGAGAAAGATCATATACTCATGTTAATAAAGAGAAAAAAGTTAAAAACAGGAATCTACAAGTCATTAGAAAGCTTACCTTTTGAGAGAACAAGCTTTTAGTCATTCCTAATCTCATCTTAATCAAAAACATGCAAAAAGTTTAGTAAAACATCGATAAAACTCACAACTTATGCATATTAATAAAAACTTACTTTTAAGGGGGGTCCTGCCCTACACTTGACAGGAACACTGTCCCCAGTGTTCAAAAGAAACAAAAAAATAGATTTTGTTTTTTTTTTGTTTTGAAATTTGAAATAACTATAATGAAAGCAATTAAAAACAAAAACATAAAATGAAAAGAGAAAAATTAAATGATACGAAGGGCTCCCCTGTGTGATAGTGAAGGCGTGAGGAGGAACCGCCCTACACTTAGCCTATTGATGTTGCGGATGGTTTGTGCTGCCATTGATGTAGGAGGTAGGTGTTGGTGGTTTCTTTGTTGACGAATGGAGCGAAGAAGAGTCCTCTCGATTTCTGGGTCTAAATCTGCTAAATCTTCAGGAGAATTCGTGGACCGTAGAAGCATTCACTTTGATAACTTCAGGAGGAGCAAAAGAGAAAACGTTATAATACAACGTAATAATAAAAGGAATAATGTAATGATATATTTAAAATTATGAAAATACAAGAAAAAATTAAAGTTTTGGTAATGCCGGACACGGTGGCGGGTGTATGGCACCCGGCATTGGACTTCCTCCAATACTGCCGGGTTAAGAGTACCCGGCGTCGAGTCCGGTCTTTTGCGAACTCAAAAATTTCAGTAAAGAATCAACAATTAGGAAGTATTAGAAGAGAGATCTAAGTGAATGGTGAAGGAAAAGAATAGCATATTGTATGGAATTTAACATTTTACGAAAATAATTTACAATTGAAATAAGTTGACACTGCCGGACAGGATGCCCGGTGTATGGCACCCAGCATTGGACTTCCTCCAATACTGCCGGGTTGAAGTTACCCAGTATACCACCCGGCGCGTTCAAACTAGAAAATAAAAAAAAATAAATGGGAAATGGAAAGGAAAGTTAACATAAAAGAGCAATGAAAAAGAATATTTAAAGACAAATCGAAGATTCAAAAAAGGACAATGCGAAGTAAAAGTTGAAGTTTGATTATGCCGGGTCGTATGCCGGGTAAACTCTATCCGGCGTAGGACATCCTCCAAGCTGCCGGATGTAGAACACGGGCAGTGTACCCGGCACATTCAACCGAAAATACAATTAACAACTTAAATTAAAGAATCATGGCATTAAAGAATAAAGAATAAAGAATAGGGCGTTTTACCGAATTTAGGACTTGGACTAATTCCAAGTCCCCGGCAACGGCGCCAATTTGCTAACTAGAAAATTGCAGGAAAAACTATATACATAAAAAGAATGAAATAATAAACTAAACCTAAATAAACCTACAACTCTACTACGGGTAGCAAATAAAACCCGGTCGGAGTGTAGTGTAAGTATATTACGACCGAGAGTATCGAACCAAGGGACTTATAGAAAACTAGTCCTAATCCGGGCAAAAGCCTATTCTAAACATGGGGGGAATAGTAAAGGTTGATTCTAAACTAAGAAAACTAAATAAACTAACTTTGATTTGGGAGAATGTCAATGTAAGAGTATCATATGACCAATGATCAAGGGTGGCAAGTCTCAAAGAGGACATGGTCTCGCAAAATGCATATGCCGGGTGACATGCCAGACCTCGGCTACCCGGCAGATTCATGGCCTTGAATGTGCCGGACAACTTCCATCCGGCAACACATCCGGTATCGTACATTTCGTAAACAACACTTCCAGAATCAGGTCTGAATAAAGGAACTCATTATCCATACTTGCATCGTGCATATCTAATGTCGCGAATACAAACAGAATAATGGGAAACAAGAGATTAATCCTAAACCTTAGCATTTGTTGCCCACTTTTCAGAACAACAATATTAAAGATCACCAAAATCCTAATCTATTCTACTCTTGCTTTTGAAAGCCTTAAGTAGAACTTAGAGATAAGAGAATAAGTAGCTACTTTATTCTTCTTTGCATGAAGACTAGAACTCGGGTTAAGAAGCTTGAAAATTCCATAAATGGTCCTAAGAGTTTTACAAGGAAATCTTCCCTAACCAAAAACCTAACAAGGATTCTGCATCACCATCCACACAACTACAAGAAGAGAATACAAAGGGGGAGAAGGAAATGTTAATAGCCTTAACCCGTCAAGGTCTTCCTCTTCTCTTGCGTGGATGGATTTGCAGACGTTCCTTGGACACCAACAGATGGAATGTGGCGGAAATAGAGTGTGAATGGCGTGGATTTGGTATGTTTAAGTGTGTCAAATTGCAGCCTTTCTCGGCCTATTTATAGTCATCAAAATGTCTCTTGCCGGGCGTCGTGCCGGGTCGTCAGTAGACGGCACACGTGGGAAATGTGCCCAACCGTTAACGGTCGAAACCGCTAATTCCACGCGAAACAGTGCATATGCCGGGTAGGACCTACCCGACATCACACCCGGCACCACGTGCAAAATGTGTTGTCTAACCGTTAACTAAACCGCTAAATCCGTGTGAAAAGGCGCTTGTGCCGGACATGGGATGCCCGTCACTACACCCGACATCGGTTGGTATGCTAACGGTAATTAACTGCTAACTTCTGACGAACCGGGGTGACTTTTCAGTATGTGCCGGATGTACTGCCGGGCATCAGATGCTAGGCACATTCACAGACTTTGAATGCGCCTGACACCAGACACCCAGCGCGCCACCCGGCACACCTCCTGTTTTGCTCCAAACTTGTGCCGTGAACTGGACAGCCGGCACGAAGCCCGGCACCACTTGGTCTTTTGATTAGAAATTCATTCCTTGCATGGAAAACATATAAAAACATCAATCTGAACAAATAATAGACTTTATACATAATATAGCATAAATAACATATATTTAACCTTATTTAGATAAATAGAATACTAAATCTAGCACATAAAATATGATGAGTCTGCGGCTTATCAAGGCCCTACACTTACCTTTTGCTAGTCCTCGAGCAAAACAAGATTAGAAAGGAGTAATTACTTATGCACAAAATAGATAGACTTTAGAATGACAATAAGATAAATATTCTCAACTCCCTGACTCTATTTCATAAGTATCACTTAATCATCCTTATCCATCAAAACATACTAATGGGTATAAAATAAAGACTTTCAAAATCGATCAAAAACTTTTGGGCTATTTTGCATAAGGGATTTGTAATCTCTCCTTTTTCCGGTTTCCATCATTCAGCTCTATTTTTCAAGAGTTTCTGAATGTGGCCAAGACATTCATCATTGGTTTTTACTATTCAGCCCTATTTTGCAAGGGTTTCTGAATCAACCGTGATTTTTTCTGCATTGAAGAACGGGGAATTTAGGAGAAAAATAAAAGGAAAAACTCTCGTTTCTTGCTTTTATTCTGAGGCATTTTTGCAACCTCAAGGAATATAATGCTTTTCCTTTGGAAGAAGATTTTTTCTTTCTTTTTTTTTCTTTTTCTTCTTCTTTCTTTTGCACAAAAACCCTTTTTAAGATTTTCACCCAAAAGATTTTTCACAATTTGATAAGAAAAGAAATAAATACCCAGAAATACATAAAGGAAAGAATTAGGAGAAAGATCATATACTCATGTTAATAAAGAGAAAAAAGTTAAAAACAGGAATCTACAAGTCATTAGAAAGCTTACCTTTTGAGAGAACAAGCTTTTAGTCATTCCTAATCTCATCTTAATCAAAAACAT
Organism: Limonium bicolor; assembly: GCA_023374045.1. NCBI lineage: Eukaryota > Viridiplantae > Streptophyta > Magnoliopsida > Caryophyllales > Plumbaginaceae > Limonium > Limonium bicolor. The sequence continues at coordinate 310,563,652 of CM041780.1, forward strand.
GCAAAAAGTTTAGTAAAACATCGATAAAACTCACAACTTATGCATATTAATAAAAACTTATTTTTAAGGGGGGTCCTGCACTACACTTGGCAGGAACACTGTCCCCAGTGCTCAAAAGAAACAAAAAAAATAGATTTTGTTTTTTTTTTTGTTTTGAAATTTGAATAACTATAATGAAAGCAATTAAAAACAAAAACATAAAATGAAAAGAGAAAAATTAAATGATACGAAGGGCTCCCTGTGTGATAGTGAAGCGTGAGGAGGAACCGCCCTACACTTAGCCTATTGATGTTGCGGACGGTTTGTGCTGCCATTGATGTAGGAGGTAGGTGTGGTGGTGGTTTCTTTGTTGACGAATGGAGCGAAAAAGAGTCCTCTCGATTTCTGGGTCTAAATCTGCTAAATCTTCAGGAGAATTCGTGGACCGTAGAAGCATTCACTCACTTTGATAACTTCAGGAGGAGCAAGAGAAAACGTTATAATACAACGTAATAATAAAAGGAATAATGTAATGATATATTTAAAATTACGAAAATACAAGAAAAAATTAAAGTTTTGTAATGCCGGACACGGTGCCGGGTGTATGGCACCCGGCATTGGACTTCCTCCAATACTGCCGGGTTAAGAGTACCCGGCGTCGAGTCCGGTCTTTTGCGAACTCAAAAATTTCAGTAAAGAATCAACAATTAGGAAGTATTAGAAGAGAGATCTAAGTGAATGGTGAAGGAAAAGAATAGCATATTGTATGGAATTTAACATTTACGAAAATAATTTAAAATTGAAATAAGTTGACACTGCCGGACAGGATGCCGGGTGTATGGCACCCGACATTGGACTTCCTCCAATACTGCCGGGTTGAAGTTACCCAGTATACCACCCGGCGCGTTCAAACTCGAAAATAAAAAAAAATAAATGGGAAAGGGAAAGGGAAGTTAACATAAAAGAGCAATGAAAAAGAATATTTAAAGACAAATCGAAGATTCAAAAAAGGACAATGCGAAGTAAAAGTTGAAGTTTGATTATGCCGGGTCGTATGCCGGGTAAACTCTATCCGCGTAGGACTTCCTCCAAGCTGCCGGATGTAGAACACCCGGCAGTGTACCCGGCACATTCAACCGAAAATACAATTAACAACTTAAATTAAAGAATCATGGCATTAAAGAATAAAGAATAAAGAATAGGGCGTTTTACCGAATTTAGGACTTGGACTAATTCCAAGTCCCCGGCAACGGCGCCAATTTGCTAACTAGAAAATTGCAGGAAAAACTATATACATAAAAAGAATGAAATAATAAACTAAACCTAAATAAACCTACAACTCTACTACGGGTAGCAAATAAAACCCGGTCGGAGTGTAGTGTAAGTATATTACGACCGAGAGTATCGAACCCAAGGGACTTGTAGAAAACTAGTCCTAATCCGGGCAAAAGCCTATTCTAAACATGGGGGGAATAGTAAAGGTTGATTCTAAACTAAGAAAACTAAATAAACTAACTTTGATTTGGGAGAATGTCAATGTAAGAGTATCATATGACAATGATCAAGGGTGGCAAGTCTCAAAGAGGATATGGTCTCGCAAAATGCATATGCGGGGTGACATGCCAGACCTCGGCTACCCGGCAGATTCATGGCCTTGAATGTGCCGGACAACTTCCATCCGGCAACACATCCGGCATCGTACATTTCGTAAAACAACACTTCCAGAATCAGGTCTGAATAAAGGAACTCATTATCCATACTTGCATCGTGCATATCTAATGCCGCGAATACAAACAGAATAATGGGAAACAAGAGATTAATCCTAAACCTTAGCATTTGTTGCCCACTTTTCAGAAAACAATATTAAAGATCACCAAAATCCTAATCTATTCTACTCTTGCTTTTGAAAGCCTTAAGTAGAACTTAGAGTTAAGAGAATAAGTAGCTACTATATTCTTCTTTGCATGAAGACTAGAACTCGGGTAAGAAGCTTGAAAATTCCATAAATGGTCATAAGAGTTTTACAAGGAAATCTTCCCTAACCAAAAACCTAACAAGGATTCTGCATCACCATCCACACAACTACAAGAAGAGAATACAAAGGGGGGAAGGAAATGTTAATAGCCTTAACCCGTCAAGGTCTTCATCTTCTCTTGCGTGGATGGATTTGCAGACGTTCCTTGGACACCAACAGATGGAATGTGGCGGTGTAAAACCCATCCAACAACAAACAATGATAAAACTCTTGCAGCGAACTCAAATCATCACATTACTTATTCCAATGGTTGGGACACGTCGTTAACACCAACGTGGCTAACAAGGCTAATAAGGTACAGTTGTATCGGTCTGAGGACTAGATTCCCGAGCAAACTACACAAAACAATCTCATTCCATCTTCAAACATTCATTATATACATACACTGCCCCTGTACCGAGTAGTTCCAACTAATTGCCGATAAAACTGCGGTCTTAATACGCCTATCATATCACGCCATTAATTGGCCTGCCCATGTGTAAACAATCTGCCCAGTCCTACTCTCGAACGGTTTCCAGCTCTTCGACATGAAATAGGAAAAGAAGAGAAAGGGGTGGCCCCAAGGGGCTCAGCACCTTTGCTGGTATGGTAATCCCGCAGCCCACATGCTACCGGGCCACGCACGACTAATTGTCGTCTTAGCATGCAGTTGATTATATTTAAATCATGCATACAAACCATTAACATATCACACATAATATTTCGCCTCAATGGGCTCAACCAATAACCAACACATCCACACTTAACCAACCATCCAATGATTCCTTAAACCCTAGAGTGGCTCTCCTCTAGAACGGAGCTACTTCCTTAACAACGACATGTACCCATTAATTGGGTTATCCTTAAATGCCTCTTGTCGCAAACTGGGATTCATTTCCATGAATCCCCACACATTCCATCTCATACAACATATCTCATTTCTCACATAATAAAACATAACAAACCTTTCTTGCTTCGATGTACACATGACAACATTGCATTCATTTTAAACATCCAGTATATATAATATACCAAAGCATAGCAAGGGAATTTGCATAGCATTATAACATTACATACACCATAAAATCGGTTCTCTCAAGGAACCTTCCACCATAGTTAGTATACCATGTGAGCCTAGGGATTTTTTGCCAATCCCATGTTAAGCTCGTTACCATCCTCGTTACCGTCCGGTTATATAGAACGGTTAACTTGTACCCAAGGTGTGTCGGATATAGTAATCCCAAGCACACCGAAATAACATACGTATGCCCCTGTGGCCCGACGTGAGTCAGTAACTAGCTTTGGATAAGCTAAGGGAAGGTAGAAACCAAATTGGAATACCACCTATACATACACCAAGAGAGCCGAACCGGATAAGATAACGACTCCCGTCCATCACACGCGTGGCCGGAACAACCGGACTCCTCACCCCCCGTTAGTACATATACACTTAATAATAAGTAGTTAGGGATCCATTATGGAGCCCTACCACATCCATTCACCATACGGTATCATAACCGAGTTAAGCACACAAGGGAGGTTCACACACTTGCTCACAGCAACAATGTCCAATTAACTCACACATAGCCGTGGTTAGCACGTACCCAAGGTTTGGGCCGTCAACTCCGAATACCGATCACTCATGTGTTCCTAGTTTTAGTTAACTAAGGTTTAACACATATTTGAGGTTAAACGGCATCGGATACCAAATTCGCCACATAAATGAATTACTATAAACTCATTACATGTTTTAATCTTACAAGGTGGCAAACACTCAAGAAAACATATTGGCATACAAGCCGGTGTAATCCGTTAGGACACAGGTTGCAAGAAAACCATACCTGTCACCGGAGTCCACTTTACCACGTCCACTTATGTTCCTCGAGCAATTCTCGAACAACTGTTGACATCACATGTTCTTTTATTAACATTGGGGTAACATGTTTGTTTTAAAGTCTAATGCTTATAACTTTCCCCGTTAACTTGGTTAAATAGCTTTACATTTTTAGTACGTTTTACTCTCGCATCTTAATACAACCTTTAGCCCACTTTATTGTCATTTAAACCCACCTAACATGTCCTTAACAACCTTATGGCATCATTACCTATCAATCCCCATCATCTCATATCATTTCATAACCTTAAACCATGTTTTTGGTCCGACCGACCCACCGTCCGACCCACATCTGGGTCGGTCCATTACAGACCCCTTTTACTTTTATAATCATGCCCGTCCGACCCACGTCCGACCCACCATTCTGGGTCGGTCCATGTGCGAACATTTTCCTTCCTTTGAAACTTGACCGACCGACCCATGTCCGACCCAACCTTCTGGGTCGGTCCATTACCGAACATTTCCCAACATCTTACAGAGGCTCGACCGACCCAAAAACTGGGTCGGCCCCTGGGTCGGTCGCCTCCTAATCTTACCCAAACTTTGCCAAATCTTCACCAAACTTCTCCTAAGACCTCTTAATGTGTTCTAACATCATTTGGCACTTCAACACACCCTTAAGATATTCTTAAACACTCACAAAACTATTTTTCCTAATTCCTTAAACCTTTACTTATATCTCCACAAAATTCCTAACACTTACAATGTTTTCTCCTTATGATTTCTAGGTGGCATTTCACCTATAATGACACAATACCAAGGTGTTTCCTCTACACCTTATCATCACCTCTCAACTTCTTTTCTTACTAACTATCCTTTTCACAACTTCTTAAAACTCCTTACTCAAAACCTTACCTAAACATCATTTATTCTTTGAATATCAACATTACCTAAACCTTAAACAAACTCCTCCAAGACTTAAATACATCTTAAGAACACCCATAGATTTCTAAAACTTCCAGATAATGCCTAAATCCTTACATCACTCTTAATCACTTTAATACATGTTTCCCTCTCAAGTAAACATTCATTCACCTTTAATCCTTCCTAGTTCACCAAAACTCACTTACAACACTTAGAACTTCTTACACATTTCCCAAATTTGGCCATAGCTTCTCTAGTATATACCCACATCCAAACACTTAGGTTTCCACCTCAATTCATCCAAGAACACCTAAAATCCATCAAACACATTTATACACAAACTTCACACATTAAGCACTACATCACAATATAGTGCATAACTTAAATTGCTTGGCACTTAGGCCCTTAAATGCATGGCTCTTAGGCCCTTAAATTGCATAAACCTTAAACACTGAATTTCCCACATAATAATGCCTTTGACCTGCAAATACACCCAACAATACATATTCCTTTAATAAACTCCTTGAGAGCATTTTACTAGCTCATTTACCATTTGCTCTTTAGGTAATTTTAACAAGCATTATAAGCTTATTTCTCCTAAGGCATTAAACCACATTGAGATAGCTCGTTTACCTCTTTTCCTCACAAATTCCTTTCTTGTTTCCTTGTAAACCGGTAAGGCATTTCCTTCCTTGTCAACAACTAAACAATATACCAACATTGAAATGAGTATATAAGCTTTAAGCTTTATCTCATTGTAAACCCTAGTTACATATATTGTTTTAACACATCAAGGTAATTGTTTTACCTTTGAATGGAAAGAGAGCTTGAATGAGTATCAAGAGAGGACTCCTCCTTGCCCTTGGAAGATTTAAATGAAGCTAAAACAAGACAAGAGAAGACACCATTACAAGGTGCATTTTCGGTCAACACCAAAAGTGAAGGAAATGAAGTTTTCTTTGGTTTTTCCTTACCTTGAAGCAAAGGTGATCAACAAGGCATGAAAATATTAGCTCAAGCTCCTTCCATGGAAGTTCTCCTTGGCACCGAAATGGAGGTTTTGAAGTTTTGAAAAGACAAGATTGTAGAGCTTGGCTTAACTAAGAGAATGGTGGTGTTTGTTTTTGAATTTGGACCATGGAGCTAGGAGTTACAAGCATTCAAAGATGGAGTTCTTGTGTGGTGCTATGGCAAATCGTAAAAGAGAGAAAGAAGAGAGGTTGGAGGAGGTTGGATACGTGTGAATGAGGAGGGAAATGAGAGAATGAGGTTTGCTTTTGCTTTTAGAAGATATTTGTACTAAAGTGACTAGTAACTTTTGCTTTATCATTTAGTTAACTCATTTGTTTGTGTAGGTGTGGTGAGTCACTAAGGAAAACCGGCCCCAAATAGTAGCAAGGGTGTTTTGGTCTTTGTTGACCAACTTAATCACTTATAACATTATATGTTACAAACTAGTTAAAAATCACTATTCACCAATAACAAGGCACATAGAAGTGAAATTTTTGATTTCCCATTGATATAGCCACCCAGATGTGATACTATATAGTACACATGTTAATTAAAGAGTAATGATGGACATTTAGCCATTCAAAACTCATTTGCAAGACAATTTTTCAAAACGTGCTTTAAGACTTCTTAAAGCACATTTTGTGTTTTAACTTGTTTTCAAGCTTGGTTTTTTTAGTAATTGATTTAATGTTCATTAACATATAATTAAGGCATAGGTATGACCATTAGGCCTTATACACATCTATCCCAAGCTTAGAGCACATTTTTGCATATTGACTTAAGGTATTACCTTGTGTTTTGTTTGGTTTGGGTTCATTGTCTACCAAAGTTTCCTAAGGACTTAATTAGCCTTAAAAGTCATAATTAAACATTATCAAGTCTTGGTAGGCTCTTTGGGTCCTAACCAAGTTCACTCCAACCTTAGAGCATGTTTTTGCTCAAACCGTGTCTTAGTGCTTTACTGCACTTTACTATATTTTAAATTGTCCACTGATGTTTCTAAGGCACTTTTTCGCCTTTACATACCATAGTTTGATATTTAAACAACATACCAAGGTTTGGGGTATTTCAATCTACCCCCCTTAAAAGAGCTTCGTCCTCGAAGTTCACATTTCCTCGCATCATTGGATTAGAATACGGGAATTACTTATTGCCACAAGACTTCCATTACCAACCATCTTTCACATCCAACCTCGGACTTAATGGTCCGGGCAACATATCCACCTTATACATAAAATATCATATTCACATGGTAACCTCGGACTCAATGGTCCGGGTACCTTCACCACACTTGCACCCATACAATATCCCTCAGACTCTTAGGTCTGGGTGACATAACCACATTTAGACTCATAGGTCTATGTAGCACACACATTTAGACTCATAGGTCTCGATAGCACACACTTTAGGAGATCAAGTCAAATAACCCTTATCACCCATACCAAACAACATGTCATAGCATGTATATCAAACAGAATACCTTTTCCATCTCTCCATGGGTTCGAATCCCACGTTGAGTACATATACATTGTGATCCCGCAGAACCCGGTCGCGATGGACACTTTCTGGTCCCCGTTCCTTTGGGAGATCAAAACATTCACTTAATTTTCAACATATGTACTTCTCATGTCACCGGTCCGAAGACAAAGGCTCATACGTCCTCAGCTCGTGAGCAAGTACTACAAAAATATTCTTTACTAGGTTAAGTATAAGAATCTTTATTCAAAATATTAATCGATTGTTTGAAAACACCAATTGAAAATCCTTTTGAAAACACCACACAACTCCAAGTCCAATTTATGCTCCTTGTATCTTTCTTACATGGTTATTTGTAATCACTTATAGGGAGCTTCAAGAATCATCCAACACTGATGTGATCAGCATCGGTGTTGAACTATCTTTCCACCCCAATTTGTGTTCGGCTTCCCTTGATCTCATGATAATCAAGTTTCACCTCCCACTTCATTTTCAACCAACAATTAATTCAAGCATATCCCATTTTCTATCTTTGAATCTTTCTAGTCATAATCATTACATCTCCAAAGGATAGAACTCCGTCTATCAATCATCACCCAAATCCAACTTAATTCAAGTTACCTAGGGAATTTAATTCTCACTAGGTTCTATGTCGGTCTCATATCCCTTCATAAATCACAACACTGTATATATATACATATATTTTTTTTATCAAAATACAATACATGGTTTACATTTATGCACCATCGGGGTTTTAGATCCCGGGAGTTTCTTTACTCCCTTCCACTTGTACTCTCATACACCACTGTTCACAAAATAAACACACTTCCCACAATGGTATTCGCATCATCTGTGCGCAATTACCACAATTTAACCACAAATAAATGCGTATGTTCATATAACACACCGCCAACCATCATAACAATTCATTTTGTGCTATGCACAACCCCAATCACGTACAGTTGTACGGTAAAACACACAAGTGGTTTTTGCGCTCTACCCCCCTTAAAAGGGATTACGCCCACGTAATCAATCACTAAACCTTGGTTTAAAATGTTCTGCCGTCGTGAAGTGTTTTAACTTCCACGCGGTCCTTACACATGGATTCTGATTAGAGGATCTTAACCATATTGGCGGTTTAGTCCCTAAACCAAGAATTCGCATTGGAGTTCTAACTCATAACCGGTTTCGGTCCTGGCCTGTGAGGCTTTTAGGCATTGATATCTAGCCATCCATTCGTATTCACAATGTACCTGACGCATGGGCTCGCTGGCCTCTGTTGCGCAACCCTGATAATTATAGAGCTAGTTTGCTCCATTTGTTACTGTATTGTACATCCCCAATTGTCACCTTCTCTTGGTAACAATGGTTTCTCAACCGACGCACGGTATCTTTTACCCTGAGCGGATTCGGTGAGTTTCACAATTTTCCATCCATTTCTCCAGTAGCTTACGCGTAAACTACTATGTAATTCGCAATGATTGACTTGCTTCTACCGACTTACTGTCGGTTGAGATTAAGCTACTACCAAGTGTGTAGTGCTCTCTCTATTTAAAACATTTGGGGTATATTCCATACCGATTTTTGGCAGTTAGTGCTACCGTAGTCACTCGCTATTAATCATGTCTCCCCATTTCGTTTTGTACAAGTACTCTTTTATTGGTGTGGCCTTGCATTTTCTATGCATCGGCCATTATAACATTATTCCTCCACCATTACCATGCTTCGTATTCCTAGCTATCCCACTTGATCATTACTGCACAAGTGCAATACCAAAACACTCAGTCATACAGAGTGCAGAGGCGTAAACCCTTGACAGCAACTCTCTTATGCGATTGCGATAGGAATTTTCACTGAAATTCTTGTCATTTAACACTTGCCACCGGCTTACTGCTCGGTTCATTTGCTATCGCTTAATGTTGTACCTCCACTGGGTTTAACTCACAACTCTGCTCACTCCCATTTTATCATCTAACCATACTCATACAAAGGTCGTTTATTGCGCACCGTGTCCTTACTCATTATATAGCATCAACTTATACTGTATCCGCTATTATATTAGCTTTTGCTATTAAGCTAGGTTTATCTGGCCACTTATTTGGCTGATTTTGAACATATCATTATCTTTCCCTTGAGCGTTGTTCGCTACACATTTAGTTTCACACACCTATGGTGACTGCTATCAACTTATCACACTTCCTGCGTACACAACTGGTACGAGCACCTCCTTTGTGTTATTTTATTTAAATCACCCTGGGGTAATAACAACGTGGTCCATCCTCCACATATTCCTTGAACTTGATTCACACTAACACCAATACCGCTTCTGCGGTCTCACAATATCGAGAGGTATTCCCACTCTTAATGCAGTGGTTCGCTTACCACTCTATTCACTTATACCACATGACTTCTACCAATCACCGAATTCATATAACATATCTTACTCATGGCTTAAAGCCTTATTTGCCTTGAGCTGGGCTCATTGTAGGCTGTCCACACACATGTACTTCTCTGTACAACATACATGTTTAGGGGTTGTAGTGGGCTCCAGACAAGGTCGTTGCATTCCGTTTCCTTTCATGGAATGCCCCTTAGGTTTGTCAGTCCGTCTCCTGACAACTTATGTCTAATCTGGGTGTTAATTTCAACCCTTGCGTTTCTGTCATGTATTTCGTTCAACAATTGTTGATGCGCACACTCTTCGAGGATTTCTCCTGGGTGTCGTTAACATATGCCATTACATCTGGCTTGCACTCATGCGTACATTCCGTTAGCCACGCCTTTTTGCGTTCTTAACGGATTCGATCTTCTTCTGTAAAGATCAACATTTCCAGATAATGTAGGTACTCATTCTGGGAATTTCATCCCGTCCATTGCACTTTACTGTGTCCTCATTAGGCTGGGTCACCATTCCAGCTATCATGCTTGTTCCTGGGGATCCTTAAGTCATATAAGCTGTCTTTACATTGCAGTTAGTGCACTTCGCACCTCCTGACTCTTAAACATTTCCTTGAAAGGAATTCACTAATTCCTTTAGTCTCGTTAACTTAACTGCGTTCCTCGATTTCAAGCATTCCTTGTATTTTCTAGCTCCTGTTTGATTTATCTGCTGCCGTAGACGGAGTCGACTACTTCCCGTGTTCTGGACTCTACTCGTATACATATGGGGTATCATACGATACATTACTACTTACCCAACTACCTATAAGTAGTCTGTCGGGCCCACATTCTCCTATCGGAGTGCGGTCGTCCCCACACAGTTGGTACACTTGTAGTGTCCGTCACGCCGCCTAGGTGAAGTATTCTGTTGTCAACTCCCTTATATTGTCCCGTGACAATATTCATTCTTTACTTCCCGAACTTAATCGAGGGAAAGTTTATCCACTGTTGCATCCTTGTCAATTGCTCTTGGTTTCACTGGTTTGGTTTAAAAGAAGGTTGGAAAGAAGTGTTGAGTTGAAAGAAAATTTGGTTTTGAAAAGAAAAGGGTTTGTGAAAATTAGGTTTGAAAGAAAAATTTCCATGGTTTCACAACATCTTCTCACCTTAGCCAAGTCTAGCTTCTTGCTGACTGGTGTGTTTCCAATTACAGAGGTTAGGCTAACAGGCCCTTCCACTGTTATGACATTCACATTTAACTTTATTGTACTTTTCCAAGTATTTGTAGTGGTTACGAATTTCCCGAACAGCCCTGTTATAGCAGCACTTGCTATGGCAAGTGCGCCATGCTAACTGGCTATCGGTTTAACACATACCGGTTGTGGTATTGTTTTGACCCATATTGTCATCAGTGGCCTTGTTGGCCCTCACTGATCTTACTGTCTTGATGGATACTCCTCTAGGTGACTTCTCACTGTTTCCACGTGATATTCATTGACTAGGGTGTTTCCCATTCTGGGAGACCCCTTTTTCTTAGTATTGTGTTCTCTTTATAGCCCGTTCCACGCACTTGTCGTGGTTACTGAGACTTGTCTCTTGTTGGGCACTACGTTGTAGTTCCTTGACGGTTGGTATTCCGTTGGTGTTTTATTTATCAACTGTGGTCCCATAGACATTCGTCTCGGGTTTTATTAATCCACTTCTTGCCTGTTGCACGGTAGGTGCGTTGCAAGTTGGTTATCCTCTGCTCGGCATGTCGACCCAGGTTGCTGGAAATTCATTCTCCAATACACAAGATCCTTCATTCATTGCTATGAAATGCGGTTAACATTATTCAGATGGAGACCGTCTCCGGATTCCCAGTTTTCGGGATCTACCGTATGACAGGTTCTCCGTACCCTTAAAGGTACTTACTAACAGCCAGATCGGGTATTCCCGAGTAAGAGAGGACTTTCATCTCTCTGGCGTTGTTTCCCAAGTTATATAACAGGGATTGTGGAGGGTGGGATGGATATTGTAGGTTTCCAGTAGTCACTGGTAGTTCCTAACTAGCGTATCTCTCACGCTATCACTCAACCCTTTACCCAAAGTACTTAAATCCTAACTCGGTACTTCCTAAGCTCGGTAATTCAGTCATCAGAGCGATACTTCGCTCTGATACCACTTTTTGTAACACCCCATCCAACAACAAACACATAATAACACTCTGCAGCGGAAACTCAACTCATCACATTACTTATTCCAATGGTGTTACACGCCGTTAACCACCCACGTGGCTAACAAGGCTAATACATGTACATTTGTATCGGTCTGATGGACTAGATTCCCGAGCAACTACACAAAACAATCCTATTCCATCTTCAACATTCATTATATACATACACTTCCCCTGTACCGAGTATTTACAACTATTGCCGATAACAACTTCGGTCTTACTACGCCTATCATACTCACGCCATTTAATTGGCTGCCCATGTGTAAACATCTGCCCCGTCCTACTCTCGAACGGTTTCCAGCTCTTCGTACCTGAAATAGGAAAAGAAGAGAAAGGGGTGGCCCCAAGGGGCTCAGCACCTTTGCTGGTATGGTAATCCGCAGCCCACATGCTACCGGGCCACGCACGACTAATTGTCGTCTTAACATGCAGTTGATTATATTTAAATCATGCATACAAACCATTAACATATCACACATAATATTTCGCCTCAATGGGCTCAACCAATAACCAACACATCCACACTTAACCAACCATCCAATGATTCCTAAACCCTAGAGTGGCTCTCCTCTAGAACGGAGCTACTTCCTTAACAACGACATGTACCCATTAATTGGGTTATCCTTAAATGCCTCTTGTCGCAAACTGGATTCATTTCCATGAATCCCCACACATTCCATCTCATACAACATATCTCATTCTCACATAATAAAACATAACAACCTTTCTTGCTTCGATGTACACATGACAACATTGCATTCATTTTAAACATCCAGTATATATATATATACCAAAGCATAGCAAGGGAATTTGCATAGCATTATAACATTACATACACCATAAAATCGGTTCTCACAAGGAACCTTCCACCATAGTTAGTATACCATGTGAGCCTAGGGATTTTTTTGCCAATCCCATGTTAAGCTCGTTACCATCCTCGTTACCGTCCGGTTATATAGAACGGTTAACTTGTACCCAAGGTGTGTCGTATAGTAATCCCAAGCACACCGAAATAACATACGTATGCCCCTGTGGCCCGACGTGAGTCAGTAACTAGCTTTGGATAAGCTAAGGGAAGGTAGAAACCAAATTGGAATACCCTATACATACACCAAGAGAGCCGAACCGGATAAGATAACGACTCCCGTCCATCACACGCGTGGCCGGAACAACCGGACTCCTCACCCCCCGTTAGTACATATACACTTAATAATAAGTAGTTAGGGATCCATTATGGAGCCCTACCACATCCATTCACCATACGGTATCATAACCGAGTTAAGCACACAAGGGAGGTTCACACACTTGTTCACAGCAACAATGTCCAATTAACTCACACATAGCCGTGGTTAGCACGTACCCAAGGTTTGGGCCGTCAACTCCGAATACGATCACTCATGGTTCTAGTTTTAGTTAACTAAGGTTTAACACATATTTGAGGTTAAACGGCATCGGATACCAAATTCGCCACATAAATGAATTACTATAAACTCATTACATGTTTTAATCTTACAAGGTGGCAACACTCAAGAAAACATATTGGCATACAAGCCGGTGTAATCCGTTAGGACACAGGTTGCAAGAAAACCATACCTGTCACCGGAGTCCACTTTACCACGTCCACTTATGTTCCTAGCAATTCTCGAACAACTGTTGACATCACATGTTCTTTTATTAACATTGGGTACATGTTTGTTTTAAAGTCTAATGCTTATAACTTTCCCGTTAACTTGGTTAAATAGCTTTACATTTTTAGTACGTTTTACTCTCGCATCTAATACAACCTTTAGCCCTTTATTGTCATTTAAACCCACCTAACATGTCCTTAACAACCTTATTGCATCATTACCTATCAATCCCCATCATCTCATATCATTTCATAACCTTAAACCATGTTTTTGGTCCGACCGACCACCGTCCGACCCACATCTGGGTCGGTCCATTACAGACCCCTTTACTTCCTTATAATCATGCCCGTCCGACCCACGTCCGACCCACCATTCTGGGTCGGTCCATGTGCGAACATTTTCCTTCCTTTGAAACTTGACCGACCGACCCATGTCCCCCCAACCTTCTGGGTCGGTCCATTACCGAACATTTCCCAACATCTTACAGAGGCTCGACCGACCCAAAAACTGGTCGGCCCCTGGGTCGGTCGCCTCCTAAACTTACCCAAACTTTGCCAAATCTTCACCAAACTTCTCCTAAGACCTCTTAATGTGTTCTAACATCATTGGCACTTCAAACACACCCTTAAGATATTCTTAAACACTCACAAAACTATTTTCCTAATTCCTTAAACCTTTACTTATATCTCACAAAATTCCTAACACTTAGAAGTTTTCTCCTTATGATTTCTAGTGGCATTTCACCTATAATGACCACAATACCAGGTGTTTCCTCTACACCTTATCATCACCTCTCAACTTCTTTTCTTACTAACTAAATCTCCTTTTCACAACTTCTTAAAACTCCTTACTCAAAACCTACCTAAACATCATTTATTCTTTGAATATCAACATTACCTAAACCTTAAACAAACTCCTCCAAGACTTAAATACATCTTAAGAACACCCATAGATTTCTAAAACTTCCAGATAATGCCTAAATCCTTACATCACTCTTAATCACTTTAATACATTTTCCCTCTCAAGTAAACATTCATTCACCTTTAATCCTTCCTAGTTCACCAAAACTCACTTACAACACTTAGAACTTTTTACACATTTCCCAATTTGGCCATAGCTTCCTAGTATATACCCACATCCAAACACTTAGGTTTCCACCTCAATTCATCCAAGAACACCTAAAATCCATCAAACACATTTATACACAAACTTCACACATTAAGCACTACATCACAATATAGTGCATAACTTAAATTGCTTGGCACTTAGGCCCTTAAATGTATGGCTCTTAGGCCCTTAAATTGCATAAACCTTAAACACTGAATTTCCCACATAATAATGCCTTTGACCTGCAAATACACCCAACAATACATATTCCTTTAATAAACTCTTGAGAGCATTTTACTAGCTCATTTACCATTTGCTCTTAGGTAGTTTTAACAAGCATTATAAGCTTATTTCTCCTAAGGCATTAAACCACATTGAGATAGCTCGTTTACCTCTTTTCCTCACAAATTTCTTTCTTGTTTCCTTGTAAACGGTAAGGCATTTCCTTCCTTGTCAACAACTAAACAATATACCAACATTGAAATGAGTATATAAGCTTAAGCTTTATCTCATGTAAACCCTAGTTACATATATGTTTTAACACATCAAGGTAATTGTTTTACCTTTGAATGGAAAGAGAGCTTGAATGAGTATCAAGAGAGGACTCCTCCTTGCCCTTGGAAGATTTAAATGAAGCTAAAACAAGACAAGAGAAGACACCATTACAAGGTGCATTTTCGGTCAACACCAAAAGTGAAGGAAATGAAGTTTTCTTTGGTTTTTCCTTACCTTGAAGCAAAGGTGATCAACAAGGCATGAAAATATTAGCTCAAGCTCCTTCCATGGAAGTTCTCCTTGGCACCGAAATGGAGGTTTGAAGTTTTGAAAAGACAAGATTGTAGAGCTTGGCTTAACTAAGGGAATGGTGGTGTTTGTTTTTGAATTTGGACCATGGAGCTAGGAGTTACAAGCATTCAAAGATGGAGTTCTTGTGTGGTGCTATGGCAAATCGTAAAAGAGAGAAAGAAGAGAGGTTGGAGGAGGTTGGATACGTGTGAATGAGGAGGGAAATGAGAGAATGAGGTTTGCTTTTGCTTTTAGAAGATATTTGTACTAAAGTGACTAGTAACTTTTGCTTTATCATTTAGTTAACTCATTTGTTTGTGTAGGTGTGGTGAGTCACTAAGGAAAACCGGCCCCAAATAGTAGCAAGGGTGTTTTGGTCTTTTTGACCAACTTAATCACTTATAACATTATATGTTACAAACTAGTTATAAAAATCACTATTCACCAATAACAAGGCACATAGAAGTGAAATTTTTGATTTCCCATTGATATAGCCACCCAGATGTGATACTATATAGTACACATGTTAATTAAAGAGTAATGATGGACATTTAGCCATTCAAAACTCATTTGCAAGACAATTTTTCAAAAACGTGCTTTAAGACTTCTTAAAGCACATTTTTGTGTTTTAACTTGTTTTCAAGCTTGGTTTTCTTTAGTAATTGATTTAATATGTTCATTAACATATAATTAAGGCATAGGTATGACCATTAGGCCTTATACACATCTATCCAAGCTTAGAGCACATTTTTGCTCATATTGACTTTAAGGTATTACCTTGTGTTTTGTTTGGTTTCATTGTTACCAAAGTTTCCTAAGGACTTAATTAGCCTTATAAAGTCATAATTAAACATTATCAAGTCTTGGTAGGCTCTTTGGGTCCTAACCAAGTTCACTCCAACCTTAGAGCATGTTTTTGCTCAAACCGTGCTTAGTGCTTACTGCACTTTACTATATTTTAAATTGTCCACTGATGTTTCTAAGGCACTTTTTCGCCTTTACATACCATAGTTTGATATTTAAACAACATACCAAGGTTTGGGGTATTTCAGGCGGAAATAGAGTGTGAATGGCGTGGATTTGGTATGTTGAAGTGTGTCAAATTGCAGCCTTTCTCGGCCTATTTATAGTCATCAAAATGTCTCTTGCCGGGCGTCGTGCCGGGTCGTCAGTAGCCGGCACACATGGGAAATGTGCCCAACCGTTAACGGTCGAAACCGCCAATTTCGCGCAAAACAGTGCATATGCCGGGTAGGACCTACCCGGTATCACACCCGGCACCACGTGCAAAATGTGTTGTCTAACCGTTAACTAAACCGCTAAATCCGTATGAAAAGGCGCTTGTGCCGGACATGGGATTCCTGGCACTACACCCGGCATCGGTTGGTATGCTAACGGTAATTAACTGCTAACTTCTGACGAACCGGGGTGACTTTTCAGTATGTGCCGGATGTACTGCCGGGCATCAGATGCTAGGCACATTCACAGACTTTGAATGCGCCTGACACCAGACACCCAGCGCGCCACCCGACACACCTCCTGTTTTGCTCCAAACTTGTGCCGTGAACTGGACAGCCGGCACGAAGCCCGGCACCACTTGGTCTTTTGATTAGAAATTCAATCCTTGCATGGAAAACATATAAAAACATCAATCTGAACAAATAATAGACTTTATACATAATATAGCATAAATAACATATATTTAACCTTATTTAGATAAATAGAATACTAAATCTAGCACATAAAATATGATAAGTCTGCGGCTTATCAAGACCCTACACTTACCTTTTGCTAGTCCTCGAGCAAAACAAGATTAGAAAGGAGTAATTACTTATGCACAAAATAGATAGACTTTAGAATGACAATAAGATAAATATTCTCAACTCCCTGACTCTATTTCATAAGTATCACTTAATCATCCTTATCCATCAAAACATACTAATGGGTATAAAGTAAAGACTTTCAAAATCGATCAAATACTTTTGGGCTATTTTGCATAAGGGATTTGTAATCTCTCCTTTTTCCGGTTTCCATCATTCAGCTCTATTTTTCAAGAGTTTCTGAATGTGGCCAAGACATTCATCATTGGTTTTTACTATTCAGCCCTATTTTGCAAGGGTTTCTGAATCAACCGTGATTTTTTCTGCATTGAAGAACGGGGAATTTAGGAGAAAAATAAAAGGAAAAACTCTCGTTTCTTGCTTTTATTCTGAGGCATTTTTGCAACCTCAAGGAATATAATGCTTTTCCTTTGGAAGAAGATTTTTTTCTTTCTTTTTTTTTTCTTTTTCTTCTTCTTTCTTTTGCACAAAAACCCTTTTTAAGATTTTCACCCAAAAGATTTTTCACAATTTGAAAAGAAAAGAAATAAATACCCAGAAATACATAATGGAAAGAATTAGGAGAAAGATCATATACTCATGTTAATAAAGAGAAAAAAGTTAAAAACAGGAATCTACAAGTCATTAGAAAGCTTACCTTTTGAGAGAACAAGCTTTTAGTCATTCCTAATCTCATCTTAATCAAAAACATGCAAAAAGTTTAGTAAAACATCGATAAAACTCACAACTTATGCATATTAATAAAAACTTACTTTTAAGGGGGGTCCTGCCCTACACTTGACAGGAACACTGTCCCCAGTGTTCAAAAGAAACAAAAAAATAGATTTTTGTTTTTTTTTGTTTTGAAATTTGAAATAACTATAATGAAAGCAATTAAAAACAAAAACATAAAATGAAAAGAGAAAAATTAAATGATACGAAGGGCTCCCCTGTGTGATAGTGAAGGCGTGAGGAGGAACCGCCCTACACTTAGCCTATTGATGTTGCGGATGGTTTGTGCTGCCATTGATGTAGGAGGTAGGTGTTGGTGGTTTCTTTGTTGACGAATGGAGCGAAGAAGAGTCCTCTCGATTTCTGGGTCTAAATCTACTAAATCTTCAGGAGAATTCGTGGACCGTAGAAGCATTCACTTTGATAACTTCAGGAGGAGCAAGAGAAAATGTTATAATACAACGTAATAATAAAAGGAATAATGTAATGATATATTTAAAATTACGAAAATACAAGAAAAAATTAAAGTTTTGGTAATGCCGGACACGGTGCCGGGTGTATGGCACCCGACATTGGACTTCCTCCAATACTGCCGGGTTAAGAGTACCCGGCGTCGAGTCCGGTCTTTTGCGAACTCAAAAATTTCAGTAAAGAATCAACAATTAGGAAGTATTAGAAGAGAGATCTAAGTGAATGGTGAAGGAAAAGAATAGCATATTGTATGGAATTTAACATTTTACGAAAATAATTTAAAATTGAAATAAGTTGACACTGCCGGACAGGATGCCGGGTGTATGGCACCCAGCATTGGACTTCCTCCAATACTGCCGGGTTGAAGTTACCCAGTATACCACCCGGCGCGTTCAAACTAGAAAATAAAAAAAAAATAAATGGGAAATGGAAAGGAAAGTTAACATAAAAGAGCAATGAAAAAGAATATTTAAAGACAAATCGAAGATTCAAAAAAGGACAATGCGAAGTAAAAGTTGAAGTTTGATTATGCCGGGTCGTATGCCGGGTAAACTCTATCCGGCGTAGGACATCCTCCAAGCTGCCGGATGTAGAACACCGGGCAGTGTACCCGGCACATTCAACCGAAAATACAATTAACAACTTAAATTAAAGAATCATGGCATTAAAGAATAAAGAATAAAGAATAGGGCGTTTTACCGAATTTAGGACTTGGACTAATTCCAAGTCCCCCAACGGCGCCAATTTGCTAACTAGAAAATTGCAAGAAAAACTATATACATAAAAAGAATGAAATAATAAACTAAACCTAAATAAACCTACAACTCTACTACGGGTAGCAAATAAAACCCGGTCGGAGTGTAGTGTAAGTATATTACGACCGAGAGTATCGAACCCAAGGGACTTATAGAAACTAGTCCTAATCCGGGCAAAAGCCTATTCTAAACATGGGGGGAATAGTAAAGGTTGATTCTAAACTAAGAAAACTAAATAAACTAACTTTGATTTGGGAGAATGTCAATGTAAGAGTATCATATGACCAATGATCAAGGGTGGCAAGTCTCAAAGAGGACATGGTCTCGCAAAATGCATATGCCGGGTGACATGCCAGACCTCGGCTACCCGGCAGATTCATGGCCTTGAATGTGCCGTACACTTCCCTCCGGCAACACATCCGGCATCGTACATTTCTAAACAACACTTCCAGAATCAGGTCTGAATAAAGGAACTCATTATCCATACTTGCATCGTGCATATCTAATGTCGCGAATACAAACAGAATAATGGGAAACAAGAGATTAATCCTAAACCTTAGCATTTGTTGCCCACTTTTCAGAACAACAATATTAAAGATCACCAAAATCCTAATCTATTCTACTCTTGCTTTTGAAAGCCTTAAGTAGAACTTAGAGATAATAGAATAAGTAGCTACTTTATTCTTCTTTGCATGAAGACTAGAACTCGGGTTAAGCTTGAAAATTCCATAAATGGTCATAAGAGTTTTACAAGGAAATCTTCCCTAACCAAAAACCTAACAAGGATTCTGCATCACCATCCACACAACTACAAGAAGAGAATACAAAGGGGGAGAAGGAAATGTTAATAGCCTTAACCCGTCAAGGTCTTCCTCTTCTCTTGCGTGGATGGATTTGCAGACGTTCCTTGGACACCAACAGATGGAATGTGGCCGAAATAGAGTGTGAATGGCGTGGATTTGGTATGTTGAAGTGTGTCAAATTGCAGCCTTTCTCGGCCTATTTATAGTCATCAAAATGTCTCTTGCCGGGCGTCGTGCCGGGTCGTCAGTAGCCGGCACACGTGGGAAATGTGCCCAACCGTTAACGGTCGAAACCGCCAATTCCACGCGAAACAGTGCATATGCCGGGTAGGACCTACCCGACATCACACCCGGCACCACGTGCAAAATTTGTTGTCTAACCGTTAACTAAACCGCTAAATCCGTGTGAAAAGGCGCTTGTGCCAGACATGGGATGCCCGTCACTACACCCGGCATCGGTTGGTATGCTAACGGTAATTAACTGCTAACTTCTGACGAACCGGGGTGACTTTTCAGTATGTGCCGGATGTACTGCCGGGCATCAGATGCTAGGCACATTCACAGACTTTGAATGCACCTGACACCAGACACCCAGCGCGCCACCCGGCACACCTCCTGTTTTGCTCCAAACTTGTGCCGTGAACTGGACAGCCGGCACGAAGCCCGACACCACTTGGTCTTTTGATTAGAAATTCATTCCTTGCATGGAAAACATATAAAAACATCAATCTGAACAAATAATAGACTTTATACATAATATAGCATAAATAACATATATTTAACCTTATTTAGATAAATAGAATACTAAATCTAGCACATAAAATATGATAATTCTGCGGCTTATCAGAGACCACGGAACCCGATTAACCTAGTTATACAAAAAATTGAATTTAAGAGAAACAAAATTTTGAAAAGTCCGAGGCCGCGGACACGTTGTCCGTGGGCCCGTACATTATTTAGTAAAACCTAAATTTTGAAATTTTAAAAATATCACAGCCGTCCGTGGGTGTCCGTGGCCACGGACTACCCATCCGTGGTCCTGGACCATAGGTCCGAGGTCCCGGACCACCCACGGACAAGGGTTTTAGGGTGGTTCCCGATGGTGTTTTTGGCTAAACAATTATGGGTGTGTAGCCTAAAAGATTTCCAATATGTTAGTAATCATAGATTCTCGATTTGAGGTCGAATTAAATATGAAACTTAATGCACAAGTTAGTGAACAGAAGCAAAAGAAAAACGACAATTCAGAAATAGAAATGAATCGTTTCGAACCCAAATTTTAATATAAGGTTAGATTAACCGTGGGGAGTTAGAAAATCTGGGTTCCAACCTGTTTTACCTCCGGATTTGAGGTGTTCCTTCACGTCGGTTGACTTTCAGTGCTCCGCCGGAGTCGGTTCCGGTATGAGTTCGAGACCAGCTTTTGACTATTGGTTATTGGTGATGTTCTTCTCGTTTTGGTGCTGCTTTGGTGAAGGTTTGATGATGGATGATGTTGTGGGAGTTGAAAAAGGTGTTTTTGTGTTGATTTTGTGAGATTTCGATGAAATTTCGGAGCTTGGATGTGTAAAAACGTGGGAAAGTTGTGACAGCTGAGTTTCTTGAGGTGTTAGGGTTCTTGAAGTTCTGATTTGATCAAGGGGTAAGGTTCCTTATATAGGCTTCATTAAAGATAGAAAAATCAGGTAAAAACCGAGATTTATCGACGTTTTAGCTCAAGAGCTTCCAAAGGAATTTGACTATGAAATTTTGAAACATGGATAAAGGATGATATTTCTGATTTTTCTAAAGTGGAATCGAATTTTTTGGATATTGGAATATTTTTAAATTCAGTTTCTCGTCAGATTCAGTCAGAATTTGCTAAAAATTATTGGAAATTCAAAAAATCAAAATTCTAACGCCATTATGCCCAAAATGTCATCCTTTATAATGGGTTAAAATTTCAAAGCATTTTGAATTGATTTGACCCTTCTTTGGAGGAGAGAGAAGGCCTATAGGGGGCTTAGGAGCCTTGAAAAATTACGAAAATGCCCCTGGAGATGACTAAGCTGTCTCTAGTACTCTGAGATGTGCCGATCGAACTGGGAACCCTCGTTACTTGACCAAACTAGCCTATTAGTAGAGACTCTCTTCCGTAGGGGGTTGAAATTTTGGGTATAACAGATTGCCCCCCGTCAACTAGACTTTGTAATGGAAATGAAAAGGCTAGTTGATGCTTGAGTGATCCCCAAAATTTTGGATCTTAAAATATCCAACAAGTTGTGTCGAGCTGTTCTAAGGCGCTGACTACCTATGAGTAAAGTGGAAGGATGTCGAGCGATTCTAAGGCATCGACCACCTAAAGGTAGAAAAGAAGATGCATGAGTAAAGTGGAAGGATGTCGAGCGATTCTAAGGCGCCGACTACCTATAAGGATGATATGATGTCAAGCTATTCTAAGGCGTTGACTACCTATAAGGATGATATGATGTCAAGCTATTCTAAAGCGTTGACTATCTATAAGGATGATATGATATGCTGATGATGCTCGGATGCTTCTGGGGACTGAAACCCATTCCAATGCTCCTGGTTGGTATACTATGGGGACTTATTGCCACTGCCCACCAACTACGGTACTGGGATAACTTCTAGATTACCAAGGGGACTTATTGCCACTGCCCACTAGTTGTTTGTGCCAAGAAGTTGACATTAAGATGGGGACTTATTGCCTCTACCCGACTAACTTAGATCGCTCTGTCTCGTACTTGTCTCGCACTGAAGATGATCTAGGTCTCGTACTGGTCTCGCACTGGATGATGATACTCGGTCTCGCATTGATGAAGATGCATGGTCTCGCACTGAAGGAAATGATGGGTCTCGCACTGATGAAGATGATGGGTCTCGCACTGAAGTCTCGTACTAAACGGATGAAGAAAAAGCTGGATCTCGTACTGATTCTAGGTCTCGCACTGAATGAAGATGCTAGCTCTCATAATGAATGATGAAAATGCAGGGTCTCGCACTGATTTTGGGTCTCGAACTAAAATGAGTTAGGAAGATAATGGTCTCGTGCAAATGATGAAAAATGATTATTGGAGTGCCAAACATGGCAATGATGATAATATGTATGTAATCAAAATATATGAAAGATACTCGTTCAAAACAGGAAACTATTTGGAAAAGGTGCCAAACGTGGCATTATTGAGGTGTTATGCAGAAGCTGTAAAATGCAACTAAAGTGTTTGTTGGAAGCTTGTCCAAAACAAGGAACGGTTGAAAATGTGCCAAACATGGCAATGATGAGAATTGAAAATTGTTCAAAGCACAAAATTGCTGGAAAATGTGCCAAACGTGGAAATGCTTGAGTAAAATTCTACTGAAAATGGAAAGTGAAATAATCATTTTCTAACTAAGAATTTCAGATTTGCAATTTTGTTCTTATAGGATGAACATGCCACTGGTGGGAGTGTGCGGTGTTTGAGTGGTGGTCCGGACTTTTGATGGACTTGTGGTGTATGATGTGACGGTAAATGCTTATGTGGGCCTGAGGTGTTTGATGTGTGCCTGTGGTGGGATGGTGGTGCTCAAGCTTTGGGCTTCAATTGGTGTTGTCATGGCAATTATTGCAACCAAAAATTGCCCCCAGTATTTTTCCTGAGGACAATCTGAGCTAGAGTTCATGGTAATCGATCGTTCCGATCGATTGCCCCCAGTATTTTATTTGATTAAACGTGCGAACAAGTCTCGTCCTCACAGGGTTAAGGCTTATGCTTTGATATGGTGCTTCCTAACCTACACTCGACGTATCTGGTGTTTGCACTCATTTCTCGCTCATGATCATAACTTCTAGGCCATTGAATTCGACATTTGGTGGATTTACGCATTCGATCTGTTACTTTCACATGATTAGATACACAACTATCAAGTCGGAAGTCTTTAAAGCTTATAACGTGGCCATAGGATGTGATGAAAGACGACGGGATCATGGAGGGATATTTTAGGTTTGTGGAGCCAAAGGGGTGACTGAAGCTGCACCTCACTTCTTCTCTCGGAATCATCTTCCTTGTCTTGAAGTCGTCTAGCTGCTCCATGTTGACGTTGTTTTCGAGCTTCTGGACCTAGACTTTTGAAGTTGTCCTTTACACCATTTCTCTTTTTGTCATTTGGATTTCTTCGAGGCACTTCGGGTTTGCCTTTTTGTTTTATCCTTTCTTGACTTTGCCTTCGGGGTTCTTGTGTTTCCCGGTTTTGGGCTTCAAGAACTGTTTTGATGTGAGCTCTTTGGATCCTGTGTCACTCTGGGACCATTTGTGGATCACTTCATCATGCTGATAGCGGTGTTGCTTTTTTGGACTGATGAGAACATTATCTAAGAGTCTGACTCCTTCCTCTCTTTGGTCACTAGGTCGGACATTCATCATTGGCTGGGTTATTTTGTGGAGTTCATAATATCAAAAAGGGATATATGAAAGGCTCAGCGGGGGTGCCTAGGGTATAACGTCAGGGTTCACGAGCTTTTGGCTATGTGGTGCTGTACCTAGGTGGTTCGTCATTCCTGATAGTTGTGTATTCGTTCTTTGTCACTTTTCGCAGGTCTGAGAGTAAATTTACAAATTATCTCCTTTGGTCAAAGTTATGCCGTTTACCTCACCTTTGAATGTGGCCTCATCGGAGTCGTATAAAAATGACACGCTTGTTCACTCATGGTTTTTCCGCTCAAGACACTCTCGTGAATTTCACTTAGAGACTAGTTCACACGCTTAAATGAAAGATTAAAGATGACGATCCTGAACTCAGATTGCCCCCAGTATTGACCTGGGATTTATGACAACCCTTAAGCAGATGTGGATTTTGGAATGCTTTGTAGATATTATGGGATAGTCTATGGTATGAGGACAAACATGTTCACCCTTTTAGAAACAAAAGACAAGTCGTTCTATTCCATAGTCGGGAAATGATTACTCTGTGATCCCTAAAAAAACAATTTTTTGTTTTTGTTTTGTTGAATGAATGCACAAAAAATTACGAAAATAGAACTATGCACTAATTCACGAATGGAAAGATAACACCCAAAGTTGTAATCTTAGGGAAACTACCTAAAATGATAAAGGAAGCTAGCTACCATAAAAGATAGAAGAATGATTGAGAAAAGAAAACTACTTGTAACACCCCAACTCAATCCAAACGTGGTCTCGCAACTTAACAGCATATATATATACACGTCACAGCGGAATTCTTTACACACCAGGACCTTGCCACGGTCTGACTACAGAATATACCGAACATTAGTACAACAACCTTAACCAAATACATATCCTTCTTGCAATCCCCTCACATCCTATACATCTTACTAACTCAATTGCCATACGAGTGTACATGCACAACTCGTAGGCCACGCTTAACCCGTAACACTTGTATCCCCTTCTTTCTCTCGCGACGGACGCCACCTGATGTTCACCTGTGTAGTAAAAACAGCCCCCAAAGGGGGTCAGCACGAATGCTGGTACGATCCACTCATGGCCCCCAAGCTAACGTGGCTACGACGACTAATTGTCGATAGCATGGAGGTTGATTAGATGCACAACATAATAGTAAGTGCAGTAAATAACAAACCAAATTTGAACAATCAAAGTTCACACACAATGAACGACTTAGATGCGTTCCCTTAATTAGAGAGTTAATTATTTAACTCCTTAAGTTGTATTTCCTCTTAATCTCAGTCCATCCTTATCTCACCTCAATCTTAGTCTTATCTTAATCTTAGTAACAACCACCCTTTAAAATGGAGTGGATGTAGCTTATCTTAGTCTTAACAATACAAACCATCCTTTAAAAAGGAATGGTTGCAACTTATCTTAACCTTACCTTAATCTTAATCTTAACTTATTCTCAGTATACAAACCATTCCTGGAGGGGAATGGTCGTATCCTAAGTCCAAACCTGGGATTTAGTGATCCCACCGCACCATCTTAATGCCACCTACCCTGGACGGAAGTCCAGCGTAGCTGAGCCGGCAACCGGCCGTAGGCTACAAGTCCGAAGACAAGTCCTTAAGCGGAAGACGGATCTGCTATAGATACCGACCCCCTTTCCTTAGCATGCATGACCGGAGTCAGTCCCGGGTTTCCTCACTCAAGTTCCAGTTAGTAGTAGTCTTAAGACCATGTTTGTTGGTTAACCTCTTTCGGTTTATATCAACCCATATTAGGGAGCGTTCCTTAGTCTCATACATTTCCTTACTAAACGTTGGTTAGTAAGTTCTCTCAGTATGTTGTGTTAGTTTTCAAACATCACACAACAATACAATAAACATAATATTCCGGTTGCATGCTTTATCTTGTTTAGTGAGCACACAGAAACAAATAGCACACAAGCCGAGGGACACCTCGTTAGCAAGCAGGTCACAGGAAGAACTGTACCGTTCACCGTTGGTCGTTCGGTTGCTTACTCTCTTCCGGAGTCCAAATTCCCAAGCCCTAAAACATTCATTCAGTTTTAGGTTGTTAATCACTTAACTTAATTCAACTCATTTAACTTGCTTAACCCATAATGATTCCCACCTAACCTCTTAAGTTTTACAACTTAATCTTACAACTTAACCTTAAACTTTTAAGTTTATACTTATCTTAACCGCTTAGGTCTTTACACCTCTAATCATCAATGCCCTCTTAATGGGGTACCATTAATACCACTAAACTTCCTTAGGGTTTCTTTTTTTTTTTCATTTTTAGGGTCGACCGACCTTACCGACCGACCTTACCCAAGGTCGGTCCATTCCAGAACTCATTACCGGTTAAAAATTTCACCCCGACCGACCTTGCAAGTCCGGTCCCCAAGGTCGGTCCATTCCCGAGAGCTTCCCCGTGGGATATTTAAGCCCGACCGAACTTGACAAGTTCGGTCCCAAGTTCGGTCGATTCCAGAGACTCAATTCGTACACAAAATACAAGCCCGACCGAACTTGCAAGTCCGGTCCCCAAGTTCGGTCAATTCCAGAAACTCTTTCCGGTAGTGTAAACTGAGCTCGACCGACCTTACAGGTCCGGTCCCTTAGGTCGGTCGGCTCCAGAACCATGTTTCTAACTTCCCATTTGACTCCAAACTTCTCCACATGTTCCCCCATGTGTCTTAATACCATTTAGGCACTTAAACTCACCTTAGAACTCCCACCAAACTCTCCAAAACAACTTCCAAAGATCTTCTTAAACATTTGCTAAATTCTTGCAAGCACTCCTAACACTTATCATATAATTCCTTACATTTCCAACTTGTAACCTTACCAAAACTTCAACCAGCCCAAGTGTGCCCTCCTTAACAGTTTGAGCACTTCATAAACATTATTTTCCATCTTCAGCTCATTTACCAAAACTTCCTCAAGTCACCTTGCATATCCATGCACCAATTCCTCTCTTTTCCATTTGTTGATCATCAACCTAAACTCATGAACTTACCTATACATTTCTTGTCATCCTCTTAGCACCTTAACCTTGTTCTTCTTTACCTTAACTATCCTACACCCTCCTTGGACATTTCCATCTCCTTTTTCTCACTTACTCACCATTCTCATGATCATACGCTCTTTTACATTCCTAGTCATTTTCCTTGACATTTGAGAACATTCTCCCACACCTTTCTCTTCCATCACCCAAGTCCACTCATTACCATCTAAACTAAAACCTTATTGTTCTACCACTAGTATCCTCTTCACTTACACAAGCTTCCCAAAATTCTCACGGTTATATTCCCTAGTTAATACCTAAATCATCTCAAGCATTATACACCTTCTCCTTCAAATTCATGCACAAGTCTCACCATTCCTCTTACCATGACTTCGGTGTGTTCAATACACCCCTCCAAACTCTAATTCCTCCTAGACAACTCTAGGTCATCCTAACCCTCAAGAACTACTTAGTTAACTCATTTCCACTCAAATTCCTTTGTATGACTCCTAGTAAATCCTAGGTCATATTAATTCACCACCGTCACCTAAACACTTATTTTCTACTAAAATTTCGCCATAGCTTCTCTAGTAGCTTATCATGCCCAAACACATTATTTTCCTTATTTAACCATCTCACACACATCAAGTTCTTTCTCATCATATCTCATCACCCAAACCAACTCAATCACATCAAACCCAATATATTGCAATAATCTTAAATTGCATAACACTAAGGCTCTTAAATGACATGGCTCTTAGGCCCTTAAATGACTTAAACTTAAACACTGAATTTCCCACTTATAAAAGCTTTCAACCTGCAAATACACCCATCAATCTCATAGTAATTATAATGCTCTTAAAATCCACCTTAAACTTATATTACTAACTCATTCTCATTGGCTCCTTAATCACAAGTTCATAAGCTTGTTTAAGTTTTTTTTCTTAGGTTATATAACCCAATACACAATGTAAGCCCTAGGCTACATTGGTACTCATCTAAAACTCATTCCTTAAACCTTAAACCACCATTAGGTAAGTAATTTACCTTGTTTCCTCAAGCTTATCTTATCTTCCTCCTTAGACCTTCTTCTTGAATGAATATCGGCCACCACTTAAACTTCCTTTGCCAATGTTCTAACCAATATTCAATGACTCACATGAGTACTAAACAATACACTAACCTCAAGGAATGAAAACCTAGGTTAGAAATGTGTTCTGAGGCATAAAAGTGGATGATTACCTTTGAAGTCCCAAAGTAGACTTGGGCATTGAATGAAAGAGGACCTCCACTAGTCCTTGGTGAATAAAAAAAGCTAGAATAAGGCATAAAAACAAAGCCCCATGAGTAGTAAATTTTCGACCATGGTGAGGAAGTGATGGAAACATGATTTTTCTTACATTTTCTTTACCTTAAGAGAATGGAGAAGCTAATGAGCTCTTCAAACTTTATTTTCCTCCATCAATGGAGTTTTCTCATGGCACCAAACTTGAGCTTTGAAAGATTTGAAAAGATAGAAAGATAGGTCTTGGCCTAACTAAGAGAAATCTATACTTAGTTTTTTATTTGGAGCAAAGATGAACACTTGGTGAGCAATTGAAGGTGAAGCACCCATGGATGGAGCTCTCTCGGTTTTGGAGCAAGAGAAGAGAAGAAGAAACCGTGGGAAGAAGAGAAATTAAGAGAGAAAAGGAGAAAGGTAGCTTATTAAGAGATATTTAGCTTTTATAAAGCAAATAGTAACTTTACTTATTTCCCTCTTCTTTTCATTAATTGAATGACTCATGTGGTGACTCACCACTCTCAAAATCGTCCCCCTTGTTAAATAAGGGCATGTTTGGCCTTTATTGACCAATTAACTAAACTAAGTTGATTAAAGCTTAAACTAGTCACTATTTGGCACTATTCACAAATCAGTGCACATATTTCTGAAATTTTTGATTTCCCATTGATTTAGGCTTCCTAATGTGATACTAATTAGTACACATGTTGATTAAAGAGTAATGATGGGCATTTAGCCACTCAAAACTCAATTCTAAGACAATTTCTCAAAAATGTGCTTTAAGACTTCTTAAAGCCCATTTGTGTTTTTACTTGTTTTCAAGCTTGGTTTTCTTTGGTAATTGGTTTAAAATTACCATTAGAATATTACTAAGGTCTTATCATGATATTTGGGTACTCACCCAAGTCTCTCCAAGCTTAGAGCACATTTTTGCCCTAATTGCCCTTAAGGCATTTTCTTGTGTTTTCCTTGGTTTAAATTGTCTACCAATCTTTCTAAGGCATATTTTAGCCTTACTACATCATGATTTGATGTTTACTTAGCATACTTAGGTTTGGGGTATTTCAACTACTAAATCGAGAAAACCTCTGAAATAGTGATGTTGAACAGTCTGATGCCAACGTGTTGAAGACTCGAGCTGTTGACCATCGGGACGCCATTGACCATGATTGTCTTCCTTCCATACTTAAAGTAGGCCCTGTAAAATTTCTGAACTAGGAATGCCTATGGGTTATTTAGGAAGTAACTGGGCCTAAGTCTTTGCCAAACTGAGAGTGAAGTGCATAGATTAGAGTGATTCCTAGACTAGAACGGAGATGTAGGCCTGAATCCCCTAATCTATAAATTGAGCAAACTAGCTGAAGGAAGTCACATGGACCGTGAATGGGCCACGGGTCTGAGAGATAAGCCTTGAAATCTAAGATTCGTTTGATGTTCTTGTTGAGCCTTGAAGCCGGAAACTGGAATGAATGAGTTATGCAAACTATCTTGGATTCAAATGTTTTATGGGCCGAAATTCTAGATCGAGAGCGAAGCTCATGGGCCAAAACTATGAATTAGTCTATGGGCCTAGATGGAATGAGTCATGAGCGTGGTACTTGGGCCGGAATGATTGCTCTATATATGAACTGGAATTTGGGACGAGTGGTTTTGGTTGGGCCTAAAAGATGACATCTAGATCTAAGATTTTGGGTTAGGGCCCGGATAAGAAGTCTACCTAGACCACAATGAGCCCTTGGGCCAGAATGTGTTTGGGCCTGGAGTAAAGCACATGGGCTGGAATGGTCCCTAAATCACAAATGGGCCTAACTTTCTTCGGGCCAAAGAAGATGGTTGCTAAGCCGAAAAAGATTTTATTTTCAGGACTTGTGAGTTATTTCAAGTTCAGGTGGATTTCTTTTTTATGGGCCTAGAACTAATTGGATAATTCAAATTGGGCCAGAAGAGATATCACCTAAGTCTAGGCTTTTGGGCCGATGCCCGAATGACTCACATATTAAACCAAACAGGACCTCTGGGCCGCAAACAAATAGAGCTGCCAATTCAGGTTGGCCTAGGTTAATGTAGGAGAAGTTCCTATCAATCTCTAGGCGGGGTAGTGGGCCGATCATACAAGCAAACAAGGCCCACACAAATTCAACATGTCCTCACTAGACGTTTAAATCAAACCGGGTATGGATTGATCCGGAGAGGTGCTTGGGGCATGGGCCCAGGTCACCACAAAGGAATAAGGCTTGCACGCTATTCTCTTTGGGATTCCCCACTCTTTTCACATCACCTGAAGGTGTGTGTCTACGGTCGGGTCTTTGACTGACCAAACAATGGGCTAGGTAAGGGCACTACCAGGAAAACGCTTGGGGCTAAGGCCCAGGTATTAAGGGGGTGTGGTTAGACGACACCCTCCTCTTTTCCCCTGCTTATTCACATCACCTAAAAGGTGTGAGTCCCTGATAGGGGACCCTCAAACAGGTCACGGGGTGAAATCGGTTTGCGTGGACCCTCGCTCTCATATTATGCAAAGGTGCAAAAAATTAAAGTGCATACGAAAGTAAACAAACAGAGTAATAAAGCCATAAATAAAAATTTTCGAGTTAAGCCCTCTTTCTTAAAATTAAACAAGTTAAAATTAAGAATTTTGTCCCCAGTAGAGTCGCCAGTCTGTGAGCCTCGATTTTTAAACCCAATCCTACGTTGATTAGATTGATTAGGATCTAGTCAGGTTTTAGGTCCACTTATAACCTAAGATTAATAACTATGTCATATAACATTAATTATTAAAACCTAAGCTAGCTCACTGGAACCTATTATGAGTCGCCACCTAATTTTAACCTAGATCAAATTAGGAAAGGAGAATTCGGGTTCAAGGGCTTGGTATACGACTTATTTAGGGTTCAATTACTTTCATTACCCCTAGAAGTCATTTTTCCTCTACTTAGTTTAATTATGGCTTATTACGAGTCATTTTAAACCTAAGTGCGCGCTTTTGATTTTTAGGTATTTTTAATATTTTTTGACAGAAAAATAAAATGGAAACTAAAAATACCTAAACTAGGGTTTCGGAGGCAGAATTAGGTCAAATTTTATTTATGTCCGTAGCCACGGACCCTAGGTCCGAGACCACGGACCCCGGTTAAATAGTTATACAGAAAAATTGAATTGAAGAGAAAACAAAATTTTGAAAAGTCTGGGGCCGTGGACACGCTGTCCGTGGGCCCGGACATTATATAGAAAAACCTAAATTTTGAAATTTTAAAAATCCCCCCGCCGTCCGTGGGTGTCCGTGGCCACGGACAACCCGTCCGTGGTCCCGGACCACCCATGGATAGGGGTTTTATGGTGGTTCCCGATGGTGCTTTTTGCTAAAAAATTATGGGTGTGTAGCCTGAAAGATTTCCAATATGTTAGTAATAAGAGATTCTCGATTTGAGGTTGAATTAAATGCAAAACTTAATGCATAAGTTAGTGAACAGAAGCAAAGAAAAACAACAATTCAGAAACAGAAAGGAATCGTTTCGAACCCAAATTTTAATATAAGGTTTGATTAACCGTGGGGAGTTAGAAAATCAGGGTTCCAACCTGTTTTACCTCCGGATTTGAGGTGTTCCTTCACGTCGGGTGTCTTTCAGTGCTCCGCCGGAGCCGGTTCCGGTTTGAGTTCGAGACCAGCTTCTGACTATTGGTTATTGGTGATGTTCTTCACATTTCGGTGCTATTTTGGTGAAGGTTTGATGATGGATGATGTTGTGGGAGTTGAAAAAGGTGTTTTGGGGTTGATTTTGTGAGATTTCGATGAAATTTTGGAGCTTGGATGTGTAAAAACGTGAGGAAGTTGTGAAGGCTGAGTTTCTTGAGGTGTTAGGGTTCTTGAAGTTCTGATTTGATTGATAAGCGTGAAACATATAGGCTTTTTAGGGATTAATTACCTTATAATCTGCAACAATTTAGGCAATGTTTCCCACATATTATGCGTTTTTCCTAAGATTGATGTTTTGATATAAATTGACACATTTTATGTGTTAAATATAGGAAAACCCATGGAAAAGAAGATTTTACATCATAAGGATTACAACGCAACAAACGAGGAACAAATCATGAAAAAGAGGCAAAACTTAGCCACGTCCGGCCAAACTTACCCGGACGCAAAGCCGGACGTCCATAAAAGGACATGTCCGGATCCGGACGCAAGCCGGACAAGACCCAACATGCAGATCCAAAACCTCTGTGTCATGTCCGGATCCCGACATAGAGCCGGACGTCACACAGAAATGAAATATAAAAATGCACCGCGCTGATAATTATGCTTTTAGCGCAATTATCAGCCGAAGCAGCGGTTTAGCCCATGCTCCGAGTAAATTAAGACGATGCCCATGCTCAATCAATCAGTTACCCAACTCACCACTAACCAATGTTTTACTTCTAAGCCTATTTAAACTCTCATCCAGCTTCCATTTCAATTCGTATCAGATGCTCCAGTCTAACTCACACACTCTCCCTCTCTTAATCTCCTTCCGTTCACGATAAACTCCATCTCCAGTCATAAAACTTCCTCCATAATCTTCATCCCTCACTTGAAGACACAACCTGTACTCACACGCCTCATTAGCCCCGTCCGGATCTACATCTATTGATAAGTGTCCAAATGAGCATGTTTTATAGGTGTATTTCATATATTATATTAGCACTTTTCTTGCTCATTTCTCCACTTTGGTTAGTTTTTCCTCTAGTGATGTTTTATTGATTATCTCACATATTTATTGGTTAAACATGAGGAAAACCAAGCTAGGAGCAAAGTACACAAAGAGACGAACGCGTAGGCGAAAACGGGGATCAAATCGGAGCTAAAACGAACATTTTAGAGGCAAAAGACCTTTGGTCCGGACCAGTGTCCGGATCACCTGGTCCGGACCAACTCTCGCCAGCGCACAGAATAGGAAATCGACATTGGTCCGGACCAGTTGGTCCGGACCATGGTCCGGACACACCTGTCTTGCCAGCGTACAAGGCAGCAGCGTGTGAAGAGATAAAATCATTATCTCTTCACACGTTAACACCACCGCCTTACCACTCCCTTTACCCTATATTTTCCTATAAATACACCTCCAAACCTCCATTAATATATATCTCATTCCACCCCAAACTCATGCCATTTTCTTTCCATAAAAATACCATAAAACTCTCCAAAAATCATACATCTCATCCACATATTATCCACTTATATTTCCTCCCGTATCACCACATCATTCCACACTCACGCAGTAACAAAAGAAATAGAAGAGCAGCAGTGAGAGCGAGAACAGACCAGTTCTTCCTCTGAATTAATGTCAAAATCTATCTGTGTAATCTTCTTATCTCCGTTAATGTCTGAGTAATTTTCTTTTGTATCCTAGGATGGGGGTTTGATTTCTAATATTACGTAATTAATATTTATCACCTGTTTCTCTCATTTAACTTGTTTTAATTCCTTTCAACTAATATTGCTAAATGTTTTGCGCGACAAACGACTACATTTATTTGGTAACTATCAACATATGATTTTGAGATAGTCTAGGTACCACAAAGGAATTAATCTTGATATTTACACTCCGGACTGAGCAGGAAAATATTAAGGCTTTTATTAAGAGTTCGTAACTGACAATTATTAACTCTAATAGGCAATAAATAATTGAAACATGGTTTTAAATATGTTTAAATAATTTAGGAAATTCCCCCGCTATCCTAGGATACATTTTTCCATTCACATCACTAAATTCACCTTTTCACTGTTTTTATTATTTCTGTATTAATTTACAACAAATCAAGCTTGCCTCCGGCTAAACCCCTTTTTACAGTTTTTAAGTAACTACCAAGACTAGGATAAATTGAACAATCTCCCTGTGGATACGACACTCGTTATACTACTACGACCGGGAATTGTTTGCAGCCCGACGTTTATAATTTGAGTTTTTAATTTCTTTCTTTTATGTAAATTACACCTGTTCTAAACCACTCAGAAATAACATTCTGCATCTATCTACATCTGGATCCGGACTGACCCACAACACCACGTCCGGATCGACGTTCGACCCAAACCATCCGGACGTCTCACAATCTTTCCCAGAATTTCCATTTTCACTCCATTTCATCCAGTTCACTTCATTGTCGCCAATTCCAACCTCCAAACCAGTATAGCGCAAGTACGAAGGGTGGAGCAAGCAAGAGGATCTACGTAACAGATGATTTCTCCTAACTCGCTTTTATTTATGCTTTCAATTGCTATGTCTAGCTAAGAGGATATACGCTGGGGGAAGATATGTTGTAATTAGTTAAAATCTTCATTATATTACTGCTTAATTGAGACTATTTGGATTGCTCAGGTTAATGCTTTTAAGTGCTTTTAATAAACGTCATGAATTTATTATAAGCCTTCGAATCGTGTTATGATCAGATAAGGTGATTAGCATTGACGGTCCTATTAACCTGTTGCCTGTGGTAATTATAATCAGATAGATTATATTAGCAGTTAGGTGCTTTAGTCCGAACTAAACCAGACTAGTAATTCTGTGCGATACAACCATCTAGATATACCCGTTAATTCTAGATTAGAACTACGCACCCTGTCTAGATGAGTTATCTGGAATTAGGACTTAATACAAAATAGATATTTGAGAATTACAAGCCGATCCAAGTCTCCGTTTAAGTAGTAGAATATGCAAAACCTAGCTAGTGAAACAACTCCCTGAACCTAGAGTACCGTTCATACTCCCTATCTATCGCTTTAATTTACCTGCTATTTATTTTCTTGTCTATTATTGATTCCAAAAACAAAACAACCCCTCTTTCGTTACCCATTGCCTAAGGCTAGACTTATTTTCTTCAAGTCCCGTGGATTGATACCTGATTGCTTCTTAATTACTATACTACTGTGACCGGGATTTTTGCAACCCTACGGTCTGTTGATTTGTTATTTTCTAGGATTATTTCTTGGCTTTTAATATATCAATTTAAACTGTTTGCAAAATGGCGCCGTTGCCGGGGACTTGACTTTGTCTAGTCCCTAGCCTTGGTTAATTCATTGTTCTGTTGTATTATTTTGCTGTGTATTTTTATTTGTTTCGTAATTTTTTTGTCTATAATTTATATTTAAGGTTTAATTTATTTTTGTGCCATTTTATCCAATTGTTTTTCATTACTGTCATTTAATTTCAGTTTATAATTTTTCTATCATTTAATGTTCCAGAACTATAAGTTCGTTGTCTTAGTAATTTTTTCAATTTTATTTTTTTGTATTCCCTTGTTTACTTTAGTTCTAAATTCAACACATTTTGTTCCTCTCTCTCTTGCTGTTACAAGTACCTAGTGGATGCGCAGAACGCGTTCATCTGGTCCACCCGACATAGACTTTGACCCAGAAATCGAGGGAGTTTTCCTCCAAGCTCTGAGAGCAAGAAGGCAGCTCGATTTCAACATGGCAGCAAACCATGACCAGCTGGGAGGAGTTCTAGTCGCCCAATACAAGATGGGGAGAATAAATAGACCGCCAGTCACACCCAGAAGAGGCCTGGTGGTTCTACCAGACCTAACTGCAGAACTAGTGGCAGATTGGCAAAAGGTAAAACCCTCCCATCAATCCAACGCTGTTCGTAATCACCCTGCAGGAACCTTTGCAGGTGCCGACCCAAATGATGCACTAGACCACGTACAACGATTCCTGGTGCACTTGGACTCGCTTGGCTTATGACAAGGCCTGGTGGAATACGCCATACTGAGTCTGTTCCAGCATAGCCTATCAGGAGAAGCTTCAAAATGGTTCCATAGGCTACCACCAGGCATCATTACCACCTGGGAGCAGATGACGGATACATTCTATGAGAAATACATCCCCATCTCTAGGACATGACAGATGATCGCCGATCTGACGACATTTAGACAGCTGAGTAGTGAGACTATATGCGAGGCGTGGGACCGATTCAAAGAACTACTCCGCCAGTGCCCTCACCACAGTCAGAATATCACCTCGCTGGCCCAAGGATTCTTCCAAGGGCTAAAAGATGAAAACAGGGGCGAGGTGAGGGCTGCCTTAGGAGGGAACCTGCAAGCGAAAAGTGGGGAAGATTTCATGGCAGCAATGGAGTCCTACTGTGAGGAGCTTCGCCAATGGAGCAACAATGGGGGAAGAGTATTCTCAATAGGTCATAGTTCTACCCGAGCTCCAGACCCCATGATGGAACAGATAGCCACCGAGCAAGCGCAGCTGAAAACCACGATGGGAAGTATGGCGAAAATGCTCGAACAGCTCACCATGGGGCCAACCCCTAGACAATCTGCCAAGAAGGTCTCTACAAGTGCCAACGAAGTCTACTGCTCTCAGTATGGGGACACAAATGAATTTGAGGATTACCCAAAGGTAGCCGAGATGAAGCTGAAATACCCCAAACCTAAGTATGCTAAGTAAACATCAAATCATGATGTAGTAAGGCTAAAATATGCCTTAGAAAGATTGGTAGACAATTTAAACCAAGGAAAACACAAGAAAGTGCCTTAAGGGCAATCAGGGCAAAAACGTGCTCTAAGCTTGGAGAGACTTGGATGAGTACCCAAATATCATGATAAGACCTTAGTAATATTCTATTGGTCATTTTAAATCAATTAGCAAAGAAAACCAAGCTTGAAAACAAGTTAAAACACAAAATGTGCTTTAAGAGGTCTTAAAGCACATTTTTGAGAAATTGTCTTAGAATTGAGTTTTGAGTGGCTAAATTTCCATCATTACTCTTTAATCAACATGTGTACTAATTAGTATCACATTAGGAAGCCTAAATCAATGGGAAACCAAAAATTTTACGAATATGTGCACTAATTAGTGAATAGTGCCAAATAGTGCCCAAATTAAGCTTAAGTCAACATAAGTCAATGAGATGGTCAACTAAGACCATAAATATCTCCAACTACAAGAGGGGGGCCGGTTTTTGATGTGAGGAGTCACCACATGACTAAGCAAATAAAGGAAAAGAAGAGTAAAAGAGAGAATAGTACTATTTGCTTTATAAAAGCAAATACCTTATATTAGCCTACCTCTCTCCTCTCTTCTTCATTTCTCTTCCTTCCACGGTTCTTTTCTTCTTTCCTCTGTTCCAAACCGTCCCAAGCAGCCTCCATTGTTGCTTCACCTTGCTTTGGCAACAACTTACTCATTTTAGCTCCAAATCAAAAACTAAACACATATTATTCTTAGTTAGCTCAAGCTCTAGCTTTCTATCTTTTCAAATCTTGCAAAGCTCAAGTTTGGTGCCATGAGAAAACTCCATTGATGGAGGAAAATCAAGTTTGAAGAGCTCATTAGCTTCTCCATTCTCTTAAGGTAAAGAAAATGTAAGAAAAACCATGTTTCCATCATCTCTACATGGCCGAAAATTTCTACTCATGGGGCTTGTTTTTATGCCTTGTTCTAGCTTGATTTATTCACCAAGGACTAGTGGAGGTCCTATTTCATTCAATGCCAAAGTCTACCTTGAGGCTTCAAAGGTAATCATCCACTTTTATGCCTTAGAACACATTTCTAACCTAGGTTTTATTCCTTGAGGTTAGTGTATTGTTTAGTACTCATATGAGTCATTGAATATTGATTAGAACATTGGCAAGGGGAATTTAAGTGGTGGCCGAGATTCATGCAAGAAGAAGGTCTAAGGAGGAAGTTAAGATAAGCTTGAGAAAACAAGGTAAAATGCTTACCTAATGGTGGTTTAAGTTTTAAGGGATGAGTTTAAGTGGATACCAATGTGGCTTAGAGCTTACATTGTGTATTGGGTTATATAACCTAAGAAAAAGAACTTAAATAAGCTTGTGAACTTGTGACTAAGGAGCCAATGGGAATGAGTTAGTAATATAAGTTTAAGATGAGTTTTAAGAACATTATAACTACTATGAGATTGATGGGTGTATTTGCAGGTTGAAAGCTTTTATATGTGGGAAATTCAGTGTTTAAGTTTAAGTCATTTAAGGGCCTAAGAGCCATGTCATTTAAGAGCCTTAGTGCTATGCAATTTAAGATTATTGCATTGTATGAGTTGTTGTGAATGAGTTGGTTTGGTGATGAGATGTGATGAGGAAAATAATGTGTTTGGGCATGATAAGATACTAGAGGAGCTATGGCGAAATTTGAGTAGAAAAAAGTGTTTAAGTGGTGGTGGTGAGTTAATATGCCCTAGGGTTTACTAGGGAGCATGAAAAGAAAAATTGGGTGGAAATGAGTTAACTAAGGAGTTCTTGAGGTTTAGATGACCTAGAGATGTTAGGAGGAATTAGAGTTAGATGGGTGTATTAAACACACCAAAATCATGATATGAGGAATGTAAGACTTGTGCATAAGTTTTAAGGAAAGGTGTATAATGCCTTAAGGAGATTTAGGTATGAACTAGAGAGTAAGACAATGAGAGTTTTGAGAACCTTGTGTAAGTGTGATGATGTTAGTGGTGGACTAGTAAGGTTTAGTTGAATGGTAATGTGTGGACTTGGGTGATGGAAGTGAAAAAGGTAGGAGGATGTTGTAAGTCATCAAGGAAAATGACTAGGAATGTAAAAGAGCGTATGATCGTGATAATGGTGAGTAAGTGAGTAAAAGGAGGTAGAAATGTCCAAGGAGGGTGTAGTATAGTTAAGGTAAAGAAGAACAAGGTTGAGGTGCTAAGAGGATGACAAGAAATGTTTAGGTATGCCCAAGAGTTTAGGAATGATGAGTAACAAATGGAAAAGAGAGGAATTTGTGCATGGTTATGTAAGATGACTTGAGGAAGTTTTGGTAAATGAACTGAAGATGGAAAATAATGTTTATGAAGTGCCCAAACTGTTAAGGAGGGAACACTTGGGTTGGTTGAAGTTTTGGTAAAGATACAAGTTGGTAATGTAAGGAATTATATGATAAGTGTTAGGAGTGTTTGTAAGAATTGAGCAAATGTTTGAGAAGATCTTTGGAAGTTGTTTTAATGAGTTTGGTGGAGGTTATAAGGTGTGTTTGATGTGCCAAATGATGTTAGAACACATTAGGAGGCTTGAGGAAAAATTGGAGAAAGTTGACAATGTATGGGAAGTTTCTGCAGCCGACCTACCCAGGGGACCGACCCCAGTCTGGGTCGGTCGGGCTGAAACTGTGAAGTTGGATGTTCTCTGCAGCCGACCTACCCAGGGGGTGGGTCGGTCGGTGGGTCGGTCGGACCATAAAAAAAAAAAAGAAAGAAACCCTAAGAGAGTTTAGTGGTATTAATGGTACCCCATTAAGGGGGCAATGATGATTAGAGGTATAAAGACCTAAGGGATTAAGTTAAGAATAAACTTAAAAGTTTAAGATTAAGTTTGCAAGATTAAGTTGTAAGACTTAAGAGGTGTTAGGTGGGGATCATTAAGGGTTAAGTAAGTTGAATTAAGTTAAGTGATTAACAACCTAAAACTGAATGAATGTTTTAGGACTTGGGAGTTTGGACTCCGGAAGAGAGTAAGCAGCCGAACGACCAACGGTGAACGGTACAGTTCTCTTGTGACCTGCTTGCTAACGAGGTGTCCCTCGGCTTGTGTGCTATTTGTTTTGTGTGCTCACTAAACAAGATAAAGCATGCAATCGGAATATATTATTTCTTGTATTGTTGTGTGATGTTTGAAAACTAACACAACATACCGTGAGAACTTACTAACCAATGTTTAGTAAGGAATTGAGTGAGACTAAGGAACGCCCCTAATAAGGGACGATATGAACCGAAAGAGGTTAACCAACAAACATGGTCTTGAGACTATTACTAACTGGAACTTGAGTGAGGAAACCCGGGACCGATCTCCGGTCATGCATGCTAAGGAAAAAGGGGGACGGTATCTGAATCAGATCCGCCCTCCGCTTAAGGACTTGTCTTCGGACTTGTAGCCTAGGGCCGGTTGCCGGCTCAGCTACGCTGGATTCCCGTCCAGGGTAGGTGGCATTAAGATGGTGCGGTGGGATCACCTAAATCCCAGGTTTGGACTTAGGCTACAACCATTCCCTCCAGGAACGGTTTGTATTCTGAGAATAAGTTAAGGTTAAGATAAGTTACAATCATTCCTTTTTAAAGGATGATTTGTATTGTTAAGATTAAGATAAGTTACAATCATTCCTTTTTAAAGGATGATTTGTATTGTTAAGATTAAGATTAAGTTAAGATTAAGATAAGTTACAATCATTCCTTTTAAAGGATGATTTGTATAATTAAGATTAAGATAAGCAACATCCACTCCTTATTAAAGGATGGTTGTTTCTAAGGTTAAGATAAGACTAAGATTAAGGTGAGATAAGGATGGACTAAGGTTAAGAGGGAACATTACTTAAGGAGTTAAATAACTAACTCTCCAATTAAGGGAACGCATTTAAGTCGTTCATTGTGTGTGAACTTTGATTGTTCATATGGATTGTTGTTTACAGCATTTACTATTATGTTGTGCATTTAATCAACCTCCATGCTATCGACAATTAGTCGTCGTAGCCACGTTAGCTTGGGGGCCATGAGGGGATCGTACCAGCATTCGTGCTGACCCCCTTTGGGGGCTGTTTTTACTACACAGGTACATCAGGAAGCGGCCGACGCGAGAGTAAGAAGAGGATACAGTGTTAAGGGTTAGTGTGGCCTACGAGTTGTGCATGTACACTCGTATGGCAATTTGAGTTAGTAAGATGTATAGGATGTGAGGGGGTTGTAAGAAGGATATGTATATGGTTAAGATTGTTGTACTAATGTTCGGTATATTCTGTAGTCAGACCGTGGCAAGGTCCTGGATTGTAAAGAATTCCGCTGTGACATGTATATATATATGCTGTTAAGTTGTGAGACCACAATTGGATTGAGTTGGGGTGTTACAAAAAGTGGTATCAGAGCGTAGTTACGCTCTGAAGACAAGAAATACCGAACTTAGGAGAATGATGAGGTTGAGATTGAGTTATGGGTTAAGGGTTGAGAGATAGAGTGAGAGGTGCGTTAGTCAGGACTTCCCGGTGTTTACCGGACATCCATAGTACCTAGGCCCGCCCTCCACATCCCTAACCCTGAATATGTGGAACAAACGCCAGAGAGAAGAAAGCCTTCTCTTACTCGGGGAAACCCGATCTGGCAGTTAGTTAATAGTAAGCAATACAAGAAACACTTGTGTACAACAGTTAGGAGAACTTGGAGGTTTTAATGGAGCGCAACAGAGAAACAGGCGCTACCTATGGAATCTATCATAAGGGAACGGTAATTACCGGCAACATGGGTCGACATGCTACGCAGTCGAAATAACCCGCAATACCAATGTAAGGAAAGCACTACGGTGCAATAGAAAGGAAAATGAAGCGACATGAGTACCGGACAGTGGTCCGAAGGAGCATAACAGTAGGATAATACAAGCATGAGGATTGAGATTACTGGAAGTCCAGTTAGAAACGGGAACTCCAAACCCCATACAATGAAAGGTTACAAACCTGGCCAACATAATGCGGACGACGATAGGAACTCATACAATTGTATACCGAATAGGACTACAATGTAGTGCCTAAAGGAAACGTTACTTAACCACAACAAAATGTGTGGAGACAGGAGCGAGGATTAAGACATAAGAAAATATTAAGGGGTTCCCTCAGAAAGAGGAACGCCCTGTAATGACAGTACTGTCAAACAACAAGGAAACTGCCGGATGGTCGGTTATCCAAAATAAGAGATTATCGAAGGAGTCCCGAGGACTACCAATTACATGGAAATTAGAAGGAAGTCACTACCGATGTACCTGTACCAATAACCCATCCTGCATGGCGCACTTGCCATAGCAAGTGCTACCACGGTTAAGCACACGAAAAGCCATCAGGCGAGATAGGAGAACGCTACAGTTGTAACACATATTAATACCGGATTGTAAACCATAAGAACAGAAAAATAAGACCTTGGAAAGGCCCGACGGCCTGACCATGATGAGATGAGGTGACACACCAGTCAGCCGGGAGGAACTTGGACAAATATTAACCATATGGATGTTAGCAACAGTACAACAACAACCGACAGTGGTAAGAACATCAACCCGACTCCAAGGGGAAAACCTAAGAGATCGCTCGGTAATGCGAGCAAAAACACTATATAAGCAATGATATACAAGGGATGTATTATAAGATACTATTGAGACTGTTGAAGCATCGACTTACAACGAAAACGGGATAAGACTCCCAGAGTGACCATTAAGGATACCAATAACAACATTCTTCAATGAAGATGTTGGAAAACCCAGAACAAGGTAAAGAAATAAACGTAAGCTATAACCTACTAAGGATTAAAGTCGTACAACCCTGGAAAAGGAAAGCTCAGAGGACTACCCCCACAGAGCGGGCATAGTCGAGCCGCAACTGATGAATGACAGTTACACTGTTTGTTAACTCATTAACACCAAGTATGATTGATCATCAACGGGTGGCATAGTCAACGGAAGTTGAACGAAGCGTTGAGATGGGAGTATAAGATAACGGATATATCTAACTTGGACACCTTAAGGCGAACGCCTAATACGAACCTAACCTTGACTATTAAAAGACATAAGTCTAGTAAAATGACAGCATTGTCAAAGACATTAAGTAACCTCAGATCACCTGAACAACTTCCCTAGCAGGAAGCAGGATGCAGCAACTTATCATGAAACCCGATACTACATTTAGTATGTAACCTAACGGTGGATAGTGCTCAAAGAACCAGAATCTTATAGGGATGACCTGCAGATGAGTAAGAGTACAAATAATGAACTGAGACATTAAGCATTAAGAGCCTACGAGCCAAGGATGTTAACCACATCAGAGCCCGAGGCGCAGTAAGTTATAAGAGAGCTTGTTTAAGCCACGAAGGGACTACAATTTGTAGATATGAACGGTTACCAAACCTATAACTTAGATGGGAAGAACATTACCAAGAAAGGGTACCAATGAGAATATGAGATAATGCTAAGGACAGGAGCGGAGAACGAACCATGCCTTTTAGGGTGGGGATACCTCTCCTTGTTGTGAGGCCATGAGTGGGAATGAACCCCTCAAAAGGGCTTTCACATATTAGAGATAAAATACACTTTATTTAGAAAATGGAAACTATGAACCTTGAGATTACCTTAGAACATACCAGATACACTTGAGTAATAAGGAAGGTTGCACAGATAGACCCCATATCCAACACCCAGGATGTAAGAATTAGTAATGGCAGAGATAAACATTGTGACTGCACATTATGGCACGTCAATTAATCAATGCTCAGAAGAGCTTGTGATTCAGTGGATGACTTCTTCAGTAATCAGTTAAACTACATGGTAGATAACATCACTAAGGATGAAAGAAAGCGAAAGAATTAGCCTACTTACGAATCTGAGATTGGAGCATAACATCTTCATATCAAGAGTCAACTATTTTACAACACGGTACGACAACCGCCAATACCGGAATGAGAGAACTCCCAGTGTGTTTACACCAAGAAGGGATTGAGTATAAGGTAAGACATTAGAATAAGTGAGTAAGAGGTTGCACCATTAATGGGCAACATGGTAAAGGCCAATAGTTAGATAACTGGATTAAGTCATGGTGCGCGGTAAGGCGACCATTATGTATGAGCCGTCAAATATTGACACTGAGGCAATTAGATTTATGAGTTAAGACCAACATAAGTAAGAAAATAAGATGGTAGACGAACTGAGCGTTGATGCCAGTAGTCTGGACCTGGTTAGGTAAGATTTCGCAGGAAGCACACTACCCATTCCTTAAGGAACTGGAAGTGCTTTCCTAATAGAATGAATATGAGAAAGAAGATAAGAGGCTCTATGGAAAGAGACCTAAGCTACTAAGAAATAGAATCAATACGGAATACAGAAAGGAGCTGGAGCATACCATACCCAAGAACAGTAAATGGATTTCCCTTGATTAACTTCAAGAAGAACAATAAATGTTATTATGGAACAATGAAAGAGGAGATCGACAACAGAATACTTCATAATTAGCAATAGCTAAACGTGTGACGGACACTATGAGTTTACTAAAACGAGACGTGGGACGACTGCACCCCACAGGGGCTTGCAGGCCTGACATGCTCATTTATGAGTTAGTTGGGTAAGTAGTAATGTACCAGTAAGGTACCCCATGCATGTAGACGAGTGGTGTAAGGAACACGGGAGGTAGTCGACTCCGTACCACGGACAACGACGCAAGATCAGACAAGAGCAGCTACTACCACAAACAGTGAAGAGAAGAATTCAGTTGAACCAGTAACGCAAAGGGAATCAAGACATCCTAAGGACTATCAAGTGCGAAGAGCATTGATTGTTAAGTACA
The DNA here is from genome assembly GCA_023374045.1 of Limonium bicolor. Lineage (NCBI taxonomy): Eukaryota > Viridiplantae > Streptophyta > Magnoliopsida > Caryophyllales > Plumbaginaceae > Limonium > Limonium bicolor. The sequence goes on from CM041780.1 coordinate 310,608,595, forward strand.
GACATTGGACATGTCTTAAGATGTAAGGATTAAGACTGTAACGCAAGATGCACTAAACTTGTTCAACTAAATAATCATCCTTAGCCAAAGGTCAGTTGGGGAGAACAATTTAGACATTCGAGAAAATACTAAAGTATGAGCGTAAGATCTTCAAGGAGAATGGATAGACGAGTTACAACTCATTAAGGCCGTGGTATATATAAAGATAACACGTGTCCATTGAGACAATTAAACTAAGAGTATCAGAGGCGCGCAAGCGGAAGCTAGCAGACCACTACTTTGAGATTAGACCCAAACTAAGTTAAAATACGTATAGTACCGTTAAGAATCCTCGATACAGAGACCTAAGTCATTTCTGATCGAATTATAAGTAGATAGATAACGTGGAAGCTAGAATGCTTGGTGAGAATTAGACATCTTGAACTTATGTTCAAAGATGATGTGACGCTGATTATGTGGGCGTAATCCATTTTAGGGGGGTAAGCGAAAACCGCTTAGCGTATGTTTTGTGTACTGAGTACATAAACTACGGTGTGCATAGCACAAAATAACTTGAGAATATGTTTTATATAAACATTTTGAGATAAATCATGGGTTATGCACACAGAAGATGTGAATACCATACATATTAAGTACCTATCTTGTTAACTCCGGTGTGAGTACAAGTTAAGAGAATTAAGGAAGAGGATTAAGGAGACTTAAGAAATAAGAATATATGAGGTATGAGTCAATATGAGACTATGTGGGAGATAAGAATAAGATAACATTATGGGATACAATTTGATATGATTATGGGTTAGGAAATAGTAATGCTATGAGATATAAGATGGTGAGAATTGGTATGGGACAGTTATAGAACTTAGTAGGAATTTAAGTCTTGAGGTAATTACTAAGAGATGAATCGGGAATGTTTGATGGACTGAGTCCACACTCGGGAGATGTATTGATTATGATTAGGAAGAACTAAAAAGATAGAAAATTGGACATGAGTGAATTATTTGGATGTTTGAAAATGACGTGGGGGGGGGGGGGGGGGTTGGAACTTGATTTTCTAGGGATCAAGGGAAACCGAACACAAATTGGGGTGGAAGGATAGTTCTACACTGGTGCTGATCACATCAGGGTTGGATGATTCCTGAAACTCCCAACCAGTGGTCACAATTAAATCACAACAAGGATAGAGGCTTTAGGATAAAATGAAATTGGAGTTGATTGTATTTTTAATTAGAGGAATTATTCCTCACATGACCTCATAAAAAGGATTACCTTTTTACTGAGTCTCGCCCATGAAGTCGAGGACGCACGAGCCTTTGTCTTCGGACCGGTGACATGGGAGAGCAGCGTGTTTTGTATTCTGGCCCATGGTGACGAGGACGAATGAGCCATGTCTACGGACCGGTGACATGGGAGAATGCGTTGGAAAGAAAATTATGTGAATGTTTTAATCATCAAAAGAAACAAGGAGAATTTTGAGTGTTATACATGCTTAAGCATGTTGTGTGATATTTAAGTATAAGAATGTGGTGGATCTAATGATCCAATGAGTTTAAGTATACATAAGTATGATCTATACGATCTAAGGAATGAGGTAAGACATGTATTCTAATAAGATAAGATGCATGGGAACTTGAGGACAAAGTTCTTTTAAGGGGGTAGATTGAAATACCCCAAACCTAAGTATGCTAAGTAAACATCAAATCATGATGTAGTAAGGCTAAAATATGCCTTAGAAAGATTGGTAGACAATTTAAACCAAGGAAAACACAAGAAAGTGCCTTAAGGGCAATCAGGGCAAAAACGTGCTCTAAGCTTGGAGAGACTTGGGTGAGTACCCAAATATCATGATAAGACCTTAGTAATATTCTAATGGTCATTTTAAATCAATTAGCAAAGAAAACCAAGCTTGAAAACAAGTTAAAACACAAAATGTGCTTTAAGAGGTCTTAAAGCACATTTTTGAGAAATTGTCTTAGAATTGAGTTTTGAGTGGCTAAATGTCCATCATTACTCTTTAATCAACATGTGTACTAATTAGTATCACATTAGGAAGCCTAAATCAATGGGAAACCAAAAATTTTACGAATATGTGCACTAATTAGTGAATAGTGCCAAATAGTGCCCAAATTAAGCTTAAGTCAACATAAGTCAATGAGATGGTCAACTAAGACCATAAATCTCCAACTACAAGAGGGGGGCCGGTTTTTGATGTGAGGAGTCACCACATGACTAAGCAAATAAAGGAAAAGAAGAGTAAAAGAGAGAATAGTACTATTGCTTTATAAAAGCAAATACCTTATATTAGCCTACCTCTCTCCTCTCTTCTTCATTTCTCTTCTTCTTCCACGGTTCTTTTCTTCTTTTCCTCTGTTCCAAACCGTCCCAAGCAGCCTCCATTGTTGCTTCACCTTGCTTTGGCAACAACTTACTCATTTTAGCTCCAAATCAAAAACTAAACACATATTATTCTTAGTTAGCTCAAGCTCTAGCTTTCTATCTTTTCAAATCTTGCAAGCTCAAGTTTGGTGCCATGAGAAAACTCCATTGATGGAGGAAAATCAAGTTTGAAGAGCTCATTAGCTTCTCCATTCTCTTAAGGTAAAGAAAATGTAAGAAAAACCATGTTTCCATCATCTCTTGTACATGGCCGAAAATTTCTACTCATGGGGCCTTGTTTTTATGCCTTGTTCTAGCTTGATTTATTCACCAAGGACTGGTGGAGGTCCTATTTCATTCAGTGCCAAAGTCTACCTTGAGACTTCAAAGGTAATCATCCACTTTTATGCCTTAGAACACATTTCTAACCTAGGTTTTTATTCCTTGAGGTTAGTGTATTGTTTAGTACTCATATGAGTCATTGAATATTGATTAGAACATTGGCAAGGGGAATTTAAGTGGTGGCCGAGATTCATGCAAGAAGAAGGTCTAAGGAGGAAGTTAAGATAAGCTTGAGAAAACAAGGTAAAATGCTTACCTAATGGTGGTTTAAGTTTTAAGGGATGAGTTTAAGTGGATACCAATGTGGCTTTGAGCTTACATTGTGTATTGGGTTATATAACCTAAGAAAAAGAACTTAAATAAGCTTGTGAACTTGTGACTAAGGAGCCAATGGGAATGAGTTAGTAATATAAGTTTAAGATGAGTTTTAAGAACATTATGACTACTATGAGATTGATGGGTGCATTTGCAGGTTGAAAGCTTTTATATGTGGGAAATTCAGTGTTTAAGTTTAAGTCATTTAAGGGCCTAAGAGCCATGTTATTTAAGAGCCTTGGTGCTATGCAATTTAAGATTATTGGAATATAATGAGTTGTTGTGAATGAGTTGGTTTGGTGATGAGATGTGATGAGGAAAATAATGTGTTTGGGCATGATAAGATACTAGAGGTGATATGGCGAAATTTGAGTAGAAAATAAGTGTTTAGGTGATGGTGGTGAGTTAATATGCCCTAGGGTTTACTAGGGAGCATGAAAATAAAAATTGGGTGGAAATGAGTTAACTAAGGAGTTCTTGAGGATTAGAATGACCTAGGATGGTTTATGAGCAATTAGAGTTTAGATGGGTGTATTAAACACACCAAAATCATGATATGAGGAATGTAAGACTTGTGCATAAGTTTTAAGGAAAGGTGTATAATGCCTTAAGGAGATTTAGGTATGAACTAGAGAGTAAGACAATGAGAGTTTTGAGAACCTTGTGTAAGTGTGATGATGTTAGTGGTGGACTAGTAAGGTTTAGTTGAATGGTAATGTGTGGACTTGGGTGATGGAAGTGAAAAAGGTAGGAGGATGTTGTAAGTCATCATGGAAAAATGACTAGGAATGTAAAAGAGCGTATGATCGTGATAATGGTGAGTAAGTGAGTAAAAGGAGGTAGAAATGTCCAAGGAGGGTGTAGTATAGTTAAGGTAAAGAAGAACAAGTGTGACGGCCCAGCCTAATCAACCCACATTTGTGATATTGTCCGCTTTGGCACGCAGGCCGCACGGATTTGTTCCTGGGGTTTCGCCCCAAAACGCGTCACACAAGGGAGAGGTATCCATGCACCCATAAGGAACACTTCGTTCTCCTCCCCAATCGATGTGGGAGGTAGCCCACCTCTGGGTGCTACACTCCACCCCCCCTCACGGGAGCCCAGCGCCCTCGCGGGCCCACTGGCATACCGACCTGGGTCTGGCTCTGATACCATCTGTGACGGCCCAGCCTAATCAACCCACATGTGTGATATTGTCCGCTTTGGCACGCAGGCCGCACGGATTTGTTCCTGGGGTTTCGCCCCAAAACGCGTCACACAAGGGAGAGGTATCCATGCACCCATAAGGAACACTTCGTTCTCCTCCCCAATAGATGTGGGAGGTAGCCCACCTCTGGGTGCTACACTCAAGTGAGGCCTCTGGAGAGGTGTGAGTAATATCACCCTTCGGAACAAAACCCCGAGACTGGGGACAATATCCACCATGGGTGAGGGCTTCCCGCTTCCGCTGGGCCACTCTGGTGTGAGGCCTTGTGGATCATGGATATGAATCCCAGTTTGAGAAAAGAGGTGTTTAAGGTTAACCGATTTAAGGGAAGTGTCGTCTGTTAAGGAAGTAGCTCCATTAGAGGAGGAACACTCTAGGGATATTGAATACCTTGAGTGACCTATTAAGTAAGGATATATTATCCGTTTGTTGAGCCCGTTGAGGCGAAATGATTGTGTGTTGTGTGTTTACAGTTGCATGTAAGATTTAAAAATAATCAACCGCATGTTAAGACGACAATTAGTTGTGCGTGGCCCGGTAGCATGTGGGCTGCAGGATTACCATACCAGCAAAGGTGCTGAGCCCCTTGGGGGCCACCCTTTCTCTTCTTTTCCTATTTCAGGTACAAGGAGCTGGAAGCCGCTCGAGAGTAGGACGGGGTAGTCATTGTACATGGGTAATCGTTTATGTTGTATATATACAGTAGGTGTAGTAAGACCGAAATTGTAATCGGCAATAGTTATAAATACTCGGTATAGTTGGAAGGTGTATGTTGTTGTTGTGTTAATGGAAAGGGATAGTAAGGTGTATTCGCTCGGGAATTTAACCCATCAGACCGGTACAATGTGTATGTATTAGCCTTGTTAGCCACGAGGGTGGCTAACGGCGTGTAACACCAACGAGATAAGTAATGTGATGAGGTTGTTTTCCGCTGCAGTTTATTGTAAGTGTGTTATTGTTGGATGGGGTGTTACAAAAAGTGGTATCAGAGCGAAGTATCGCTCTGATGACTGAATTACCGAGCTTAGGAAGTACCGAGTTAGGATTTAAGTACTTTGGGTTAAGGGTTGAGTGATAGCGTGAGAGATACGCTAGTTAGGAATTACCAGTGTGTACTAGAAACCTACAATATCCATCCCACCCTCCACAATTCCTGTTTTATAACTTGGGAAACAACGCCAGAGAGATGGAAGTCCTCTCTTACTCGGGAATACCCGATCTGGCTGTTATTAAGTACCTCTATGGTACGGAGAACCTGTCACACGGTAGATCCCGAAAACTGGGAATCCCGGAGACGGTCTCCATCTGAACAATGTTAACCGCATTTAATAGCGAAGAACGAAGGATTTTGTGTATAAGAGAATAGAATTTCCGGCAACCTGGGTCGACATGCAGAGCAGTCGAGAATAACCAGTTTGCAACGCACCAATCGTGCAACAGGCAAGAAGTGGATTAGTAAGACCCGAGACGAGTGTCTACGGGACCACAGTTGATAAATATTACACCAACGGTATACCAACCGACAAAGGAACTACAACGTAGTGCCCAAACAAGAGACAAGTCTCAGTAACCACGACAAGTGCGTGGAACGGGCTATAAAGAGGATACAATACTAAGAAAAAGAGGGGGTCTCCCAGAATGGGAAACACCCTAGTTGATAATTATCATATGAAGACAGTGAGAAGTCACCTAGAGGAGTTATTATCAAGACAGTAAGGTCAGTGAGGGCCAATAAGGCCACTGATGACAGTATGGGTAAAAACAATACCATAACCGGTATGTGTTAAACCGATAGCCAGTTAGCATGGCGCACTTGCCATAACAAGTGCTGCTATAACAGGGCTGTTCGGGAAATATATAACCACTACAAAGTACTTAGTAAAGTACTAGAAAGTTAAATGAGATCATTGTAACCGTGGAAGGGCTTAATAGCCTAACCTCTGTGATTGTAAGTACACCAGTCAGCAAGAAGCTAGACTTGGCTAAGGTAAGAAGATGTTGTGAAACCATGAAAATTTTCTTTCAAACCCAGATTTATTCAAACCCTTTTCTTTTCAAAACCAAATTTTCCTTCAAACCAACACTTCTTTCCAACCTTCTTTTAAACCAAACCAGTAAAACCAAGGGCAGACGAAAGGATACAACAGTGGATGAACTTTCCCTCGATTAAGTTCGGGAAGCATGGAATGAATATTGTCACGGGACAATATTAGGGAGTTGACAACAGAATACTTCACCTAGGCGTGTGACGGACACTACAAGTGTACCAACTGTGTTGTGGGACGACCGCACTCCGATAGGAGCATGTGGACCTAACAGACCTACTTATAGGTTAGTTGGGTAAGTGGTAATGTATCAGTATGATACCCCATATATGTATACGAGTAGAGTCCGAAACACGGGAAGTAGACGACTCCGTCTACGGTCAGCAGTATAAATCAAACAAGAGCTGAAGATTACAAGGAATGGTTGAAGTAAAGGAACCCAGTCAAGTTAACGAGACTAAAGGAATTAGTAAATTCCTTTCAACGAAATGCTTAAGAGTCAAGAGGTGCGAAGTGCACTAACTGAATGTAAAGACATCGTATATGACTTAAGGATCCTCAGGGATAAACATTATAGCTGGAATGGTGACCCAGCTTGTACATGGCAAAGCAGATGCCTAATGTGGACACATTAATGTGCAATGAACGGGATGAAACTCCCAGAATGAGTACCTACACTATCAGGAAATGTTGATTCATCACAGAAGAGGGTAATGAGTCAGTTAAGAACGCAGACGGTGTGGATAACTGAATGTACCAATAAGTGTGAACTAAATGTAAAAGCATAACTTAGCAACACCCAGGAGCAATCCTTGAAGGGTGTTCGCATCAACAAGTGTTGCACGAAATGGCGTGACAGAAACACCCAGTTTAGACATAAGTTGTCAGGAGACGGACTGACAATCTCAAGGGGGCATCCCATGAAAGGAAACGTGATGCAACGACCTTGTCATGGAGCCCAATATAATATCCAAATCATGAAATGTTGTACAGAGAAGTACATGGGTCTGGACAGCCTACAATGAGCGCAGCTCAAGGCAGTAAGGCTTATAAGCCACAAATAGAATGTGTTATGAGAAATTAGATTGATTGCAGAAGTTTATGTTATATAAGTGAATAGAGTGGTAAACAAACCACTGCATTAAGAGTGGGGATACCTCTCGATATTCTGAAACCGCAGAAGCGGTAGTTATGTGGATCAAGTTCAAGAAATATTTAAGGATGGACGACGTTATTACTGAAAAAGAGCAGTTAGCTTAATAGTATGTGTGTATAAAGTGAAACACCGAGCTGAATAATGCCGGCTTGTGACTCGAATGATCGATGCTCAAGGAGCATTCAGTAGTCATCCAAATGAGGATGAACCATAACACGAATGATGTAAGTATATGCGTGGAAATTAATGTGACAGTAAATACGATGTGAGTTAGTGTTATACAATAGGTACGGTGCGCAGTAAGCGACCGTTGTATAAGTGTTGTTAAACGATGATGTGGCGGATAAGACCAGTTATGAGTTAAACTCAATGGACCTGCAAGCAAGCGATGATACACAGACTGGGCAATAAGCCAATGGTCGGTACTATGTGATAAGGAACTCAGTGTGAATTCCTACTGCAATCACATAAGGGATTTACTGTCAAGAGTTTACGCCTCTGCACTCTGTATGACTGAGTGTTTTGGTATTGCACTTGCGCAGTAATGATCGAGTGGGATAGCTAGGGATTGGAAACATGTTAATTGTGGAGCAATAATGTTATAATGGCCGATGCATAGGAAATGCAAGGCCGCACCAATAAAAAAAAAGAGTACTTGTACAGTAAGTGACATGATTAACAGTAAGTGACTACAGTAGCACTAACTGCCAAATATCGGTATGGGATATACCCCAAATGTTATAAATAGCTGAGAGAGCACTACACACTAGGTAGTAGCTCAATCTCAACCGACAGTAAGTCGGAAGGGAACAAGTCAATCATTGTGAAATATATAGCTGTATACACAGTAAATTATCATGGAAGTGGATAGGATGTTTGTAACTCACCGAATTCGCTAACGGTAAGAGATACCACGCGTCGGTTGAGAAACCATTGTTACCAAGATGAAGGTGACAATTGGAGTTGTACAATACAGTAAGAATAACAAATAGGGCAATTAAGCTCTACAGTTTTTAGAGTTTCGCAGCAGAAACTAGTGAGCCAGTGATTCAAGTGTTGAATGTACATGGTGAACACAAGTGAATGGCTAATTATTAACGCCTAGAAGCCTAGCAGGCCAGAATCGAAACCAACTAAGAGTTTAAACAAACTCCAATGAGAATTCTTGGTTTAGGAACTAAACCGCCAATATGGTTAAGATCCTCTAATCAGAATCCATTGTGTAATAGACCGCGTGGAAGTTAAAACACTTCACGACGGTAGAACATTTAAGCCAATGTTTAGTGATTGATTACGTGGGCGTAATCCCTTTTAAGGGGGGTAGAGCGCAAAACCACTTAGTGTATATTACCGTACAAGTGTACGTAGTGTATGTGACTTATATTGTGCATGGCACAAAATTATTGTTTGGATGATTGGTGTGTGTGTTACGTAAACATACACATTCATTCATGGTTTAATTGTGGTAATTGCGCACAGAAGACGCGAATACCATTGGGATAAGTGTGTTGATTTATTAACAGTTGTGAGTGATAGGGGGAACAAACCCCGACAACGTATAAATGTGAAATTGTGTGTTGTAGTTTGATAAAATATATGTGTATATATATACTATATAGCGACAGTGTATAAATGTGAAATTTGGTGTTGTATTGTGATAAATATATGTGTATATAATATACTATATAGCGTTCAGAAAGGCTGATACCGACATAGAACCTAGTGAGAATAAGATTCCCTAGGCCAAACATTAAAGTGAATGGAGATAACTGATCGACGGAGTTCTATCCTTTGGAGATGTATGATCATGATTAGAATGATTAAAAGATAGAAAATGGAAATGAGTGATTTACTTGATGCTTGAAAATGAAAGTGGGGGTGGAACTTGATTTGCATGTGATCAAGGAACCGAACACAATTGGGGTGGAAGGATAGTTCAACACTGATGCTGATCACATCAGGGTTGGATACTCTTGACTCCCTATAAGGGTTAAATAATCACGCTAAGAAAAAAGCAAAGAGCTTAAGTTGGACTTGGAGTTTGTGTGTGTTTTCAAAAGGATTTTAAATAGATTTTAAAAACTTGATGGATACTTTATTTCGTAAAGTCTTCTTACTTAACCTCACAAGGAAATTTTAAACTTAAGTGATTGTTTTAATCTCCCAAAGGCACGGGGACGGAAGGTGTCCATCGCGACCAGTTCGGTCGGCCCAGTTTACCCTGTGGGAATTAGTTTCTGGAAGGACCGGACATAGGACCGGTACTTACAGGTCCGGTCGAGTAGAAAAATTCTGACGGAAATGGTTCTTGGAATCGACCGGACATGGACAAGTCCGGTCGGCAAGTCCGTCGGACCAAAAATGTTGTTAAGGTTATGAATTATATTATGAGGGGATTGATAGGTAATGATGTTATAAGGTTGTTAAGGACATGTTGGTGAGTTTAATGGCATTAAGTGGGTAAAATTGTATCAAGATGTAAAAGTAAACAGTTAAAAATGTAAAGTTATGTACAAGTTAACGGGAAATTAACATTAGACATTAAATAATCAAGCAAAACCCCGATGTTAATAAAACCATGTGTATGTTAACAGTTGTTCGAGATTGCTCGAGGAACATAAGTGGACGTGGAAAAATGGACTCCGGTGACAGGTATGGTTTTCTTGCAACCTGTGTCCTACCGGATTACACCGGCTTGTAGCCAATGTGTTTTTTCTGTATGTTTGCCACGTTATGATATAAATCATGAAACGATTTTACAGTCGTTATTGTTTTGTATGTTACGTGCCGATTACCGGTAACCTCTAATTCCTGAAGGCTAGTTAACAACTATTAGGTAAACGGAGAACGGTATCCGGTAATAACGTTTCCGACCTAAGGACGTTCTAACCCGGCTAGCGTGAGTTGTATGTGATGTTTGTGTGTGATGTTTATATGTGAATGTACAACTCTCCCTTCCCTTGTGTGTGTCTAACAAGACTTGACCCAATGTTATGATTGTTTAACTAAGTTCAATGACGAACTTCTAACAAGTGCTAATGGGGGGAATGAGGAGTCCGGTCTGTTCCGGCCACGCGTGTGAGTATGGGGGTCGTTGTCATAGCAGGTTCGATCCACTTTGTATGTTATGGTTGTTTTCCAATTTGGTTCCCAACCTTCCCTTTAGCTTAACCAAGGCTATTACTGACTCACGTCGGGCCACAGGGGCATACTATTGTTATGTTTGTTTCGGTGTGCTTGGATCACTATATCCGAGACACCTTGTGTTAAGTTAACCGTTCATTTAACGAGACGGTAACGAGTATGTAACGAGCTTATAATGAGACTGGCAACATTCTCTAGGCTCACCAGTGTATTAACAATGTTTGGGTCGGTTCCTAAGAGGACCATACCCGTTATGTTATGTATCTTTGTTGTGATGCAATATCTATTGCGGTGTTATGTTGTGCACATAAACGTGTGCAAAGTGTTGTTAAGTGTTGTTATGTAGTGTATGTTATATGTTGTAAAATGTGGAGTATGTGGATCATGGATATGAATCCCAGTTTGAGAAAAGAGGTGTTTAAGGTTAACCCGATTTAAGGGAAGTGTCGTCTGTTAAGGAAGTAGCTCCATTAGAGGAGGAACACTCTAGGGATATTGAATACCTTGAGTGACCTATTAAGTAAGGATATATTATCCGTTTGTTGAGCCCGTTGTGGCGAAATGATTGTGTGTTGTGTGTTTACAGTTGCTTGTAAGATTTAAAAATAATCAACCGCATGTTAAGACGACAATTAGTTGTGCGTGGCCCGGTAGCATGTGGGCTGCAGGATTACCATACCAGCAAAGGTGCTGAGCCCCTTGGGGGCCACCCTTTCTCTTCTTTTCCTATTTCAGGTACAAGGAGCTGGAAGCCGCTCGAGAGTAGGACGGGGTAGTCATTGTACATGGGTAATCGTTTATGTTGTATATATACAGTGGGTGTAGTAAGACCGAAATTGTAATCGGCAATAGTTATAAATACTCGGTATAGTTGGAAGGTGTATGTTGTTGTTGTGTTAATGGAAAGGGATAGTAAGGTGTATTCGCTCGGGAATTTAGCCCATCAGACCGGTACAATGTGTATGTATTAGCCTTGTTAGCCACGAGGGAGGCTAACGGCGTGTAACACCAACGAGATAAGTAATGTGATGAGGTTGTTTTCCGCTGCAGTTTATTGTAAGTGTGTTATTGTTGGATGGTGTGTTACAACAAGGTTGAGGTGCTAAGAGGATGACAAGAAATGTTTAGGTATGCCCAAGAGTTTAGGAATGATGAGTAACAAATGGAAAAGAGAGGAATTTGTGCATGGTTATGTAAGATGACTTGAGGAAGTTTTGGTAAATGAACTGAAGATGGAAAATAATGTTTATGAAGTGCCCAAACTGTTAAGGAGGGAACACTTGGGTTGGTTGAAGTTTTGGTAAAGATACAAGTTGGTAATGTAAGGAATTATATGATAAGTGTTAGGAGTGTTTGTAAGAATTGAGGAAATGTTTGAGAAGATCTTTGGAAGTTGTTTTAATGAGTTTGGTGGAGGTTATAAGGTGTGTTTGATGTGCCAAATGATGTTAGAACACATTAGGAGGCTTGAGGAAAAAATTGGAGAAAGTTTGACAATGTATGGGAAGTTTCTGCAGCCGACCTACCCAGGGGACCGACCCCAGTCTGGGTCGGTCGGGCTGAAACTGTGAAGTTGGATGTTCTCTGCAGCCGACCTACCCAGGGGGTGGGTCGGTCAGACCATAAAAAAAAAAAACCCTAAGAGAGTTTAGTGGTATTAATGGTACCCCATTAAGGGGGCAATGATGATTAGAGGTATAAAGACCTAAGGGATTAAGTTCAGAATAAACTTAAAAGTTTAAGATTAAGTTGTAAGACTTAAGAGGTGTTAGGTGGGGATCATTAAGGGTTAAGTAAGTTGAATTAAGTTAAGTGATTAACAACCTAAAACTGAATGAATGTTTTAGGACTTGGGAGTTTGGACTCCAGAAGAGAGTAAGCAGCCGAACGACCAACGGTGAACGGTACAGTTCTCTTGTGACCTGCTTGCTAACGAGGTGTCCCTCGGCTTGTGTGCTATTTGTTTTTGTGTGCTCACTAAACAAGATAAAGCATGCAATCAGAATATATTATATTTCTTGTATTGTTGTGTGATGTTTGAAAACTAACACAACATACCGTGAGAACTTACTAACCAATGTTTAGTAAGGAATTGAGTGAGACTAAGGAACGCCCCTAATAAGGGACGATATGAACCGAAAGAGGTTAACCAACAAACATGGTCTTGAGACTATTACTAACTGGAACTTGAGTAAGGAAACCCGGGACCGATCTCCGGTCATGCATGCTAAGGAAAAAGGGGGACGGTATCTGAATCAGATCCGCCCTCCGCTTAAGGACTTGTCTTCGGACTTGTAGCCTAGGGCCGGTTGCCGGCTCAGCTACGCTGGATTCCCGTCCAGGGTAGGTGGCATTAAGATGGTGCGGTGGGATCACCTAAATCCCAGGTTTGGACTTAGGCTACAACCATTCCCCTCCAGGAACGGTTTGTATTCTGAGAATAAGTTAAGGTTAAGATAAGTTACAATCATTCCTTTTTAAAGGATGATTTGTATTGTTAAGATTAAGATAAGTTACAATCATTCCTTTTTAAAGGATGATTTGTATTGTTAAGATTAAGATTAAGTTAAGATTAAGATTAAGATAAGTTACAATCATTCCTTTTAAAGGATGATTTGTATAATTAAGATTAAGATAAGCAACATCCACTCCTTATTAAAGGATGGTTGTTTCTAAGGTTAAGATAAGACTAAGATTAAGGTGAGATAAGGATGGACTAAGGTTAAGAGGGAACATTACTTAAGGAGTTAAATAACTAACTCTCCAATTAAGGGAACACATTTAAGTCGTTCATTGTGTGTGAACTTTGATTGTTCATATATGGATTGTTGTTTACAGCATTTACTATTATGTTGTGCATTTAATCAACCTCCATGCTATCGACAATTAGTCGTCGTAGCCACGTTAGCTTGGGGGCCATGAGGGGATCGTACCAGCATTCGTGCTGACCCCCTTTGGGGGCTGTTTTTACTACACAGGTACATCAGGAAGCGGCCGACGCGAGAGTAAGAAGAGGATACAGTTGTTAAGGGTTTAGTGTGGCCTACGAGTTGTGCATGTACACTCGTATGGCAATTTGAGTTAGTAAGATGTATAGGATGTGAGGGGGTTGTAAGAAGGATATGTATATGGTTAAGATTGTTGTACTAATGTTCGGTATATTCTGTAGTCAGACCGTGGCAAGGTCCTGGATTGTAAAGAATTCCGCTGTGACATGTATATATATATGCTGTTAAGTTGCGAGACCACAATTGGATTGAGTTGGGGTGTTACAGAAGCAATCAGAGGAGGCCAATGTTATCGGACAATTCAACAACAGACAACCCTGGGTACAGAATCAGCACCAAAACCTCAGGTATGGAAATCCGTACAACGCGCTGAACTCACATCAGATACAACCTCAGAGGACGAACGCGGGAAGACAACCCGGCTTTGCTAGGCCCCAGTATAGTCAGTTCAGGCCACAACAGACTCAAGCTCAACAACCATCATTGAGCTCAAACAATGCCAATCTAAAGGAGATGGTGGATAAGTTGATGACTTCTCAGGAACAGCAAACTGTAATCAATCAGAGTCTGGCAGCTGGTCAACAAAAATTAGAGAATGCCATGGTAGAGATGTAGGGAACGATGAGTCAGTTGACTCAGTTCCTCTTACAGCAGAGACCTTCTAGATCACTGCCTTCCCTACCAGACCCCAATCCTAAGGAGTAGTTGAAGGCAGTGTCGGTCTCAGAAGCATTAGTGATTGAGGACTGCGAGGATTCTGGGGAAGTAGCAGCAGTTACCCTAAGGAGTGGAAGGAGCTTAATCAATGACAAAGTGGCGGGGAGCCACACTGATGAGGAGACCGAGCCCCCTTCTAATACTGGCGGTGCACCATCAGGGCATCCTGCCCCTCCTGAGGTAGTTTGTGAGGAGACCCAGGCTCCTATTCCTTATTCCTCTCATTAAACTGCTATTAAAAATACTAAAGGAAAAACATCTGTAAAAGAACTCCCTTTTCCAAACCGTCTCAAAGAGCGAGAGCTCGATGACCAATTTAGAAAAAATTTAGATGTCTTTCGTAAGCTGACTATCAATATTCCTCTTATTGATGCGATCAAACAAATGCCAAACTATGCCAAATTTGTGAAGGATTTGATTTCAAATAAACGGAAGTATAATGAGAAGGACACCATTCAGCTGACTGAGACCCGTTCAGCAGCAATCCTACAAAAGCTGCCTCCAAAGCGTGGTGATCCAGGTCAGCCTATTATTCCTTGCTCAATTGGAGATATGGATTGTGGATACGGTCTCTACGATCTAGGAGCGAGCATCAACCTGATGCCATACACTATGTTCAAGAAGCTTCATGCGGGTGAGCTTGTTCCAATTCATTTCAAACTCCAATTAGCTGATAGATCGTCAATCACACCCAGAGGTATGGTAGAGAATGTGGTTGTTGGTGTGGGTAAGTTTTTCTTCCCAGCTGATTTTGTGATCCTCGACATGGGTGAGGATGTTGAGGTACCTCTAATTCTTGGTAGACCTTTCTTTAGAACTGCAAAGACTGTTATAGATGTTAATAAAGGAAAGATTACCTTGAAATTTCATGACAAAGAAGTAAGTTTTGATATTAATAAGATGATGCAGAAAAATACTTCTTCTCATGCTGTTTTCTTTGTTGATTTAATTGAGGATTTTTATGATCTTGAGGATGACTACATCCATAGGAGTACTGATACTTCTAACTCTTTGTTTTAGTGTTCTGACTTGTTAGAGCAGGTATTGAGCCTATCCATTGAGGATGACAAGGAAAGCTTTGAGATGGCCTTATTCGTCTAGCAGCTCAATCAAGGGAGGTCATATTTTCGCTCCTCCACTCCTCCAGTAGAAAAGCTGGATCGACCCATCCAAAGACCAATCCCTTCAATAGAGAAGCCTCATACCCTTGAACTCAAATCTCTCCCTTCCCACCTTAAATATATTTTCCTGGCAGAGTAGCACCCTGCCTGTTATTATCTCTGCATCTTTGTATGTTTCGCAGGAAACTAGACTTCTGGAGGTGCTCAAGAGGCATAAAGGTGCCATGGAAGGGTCAGTTGTTGATATCAAAGGGATCAATCCGGGTTTCTGCACTCACCGGATCTATATGGAGGATAATTATAAGGCAGTAAGGCAGCCCCAGAGAAGATTAAATCCCAATCTGAAGAGGTGGTCAAAGCTAAAGTGCTGAAGCTTCTTGACGCAGGCATTATCTACTCGATATCTGACAGCCAGTGGGTGTCTCCAGTCCAGGTTGTCCCAAATAAAGGAGGGATCATGGCAGTTCCCAATGAGAAGGGGGAGATGGTTCCCTAGAGGCAGACGATCGGATGGAGAATGTGCATTGACTACCGTCGCCTCAACAATGCCACAAGGAAGGACTATTTTTCGCTCCCATTCATCAATCAAACGCTGGAGCTGTTGGCTGGTCAGGAGTTTTACTGCTTCCTAGATGGCTATAGTGGCTACTTCCAGATCCCTATTGCTCTAGAGGATCAAGAGAAGATGACCTTTACCTGTCCATATGGGACATTCGCATATAGGAGGATGCCTTTTGGCCTCTGTAATGCTCCTGTGACATTCCAGAGGTGTATGATGGCCATCTTCAATGACTTCATTGAGAAGAGCATTGAAGTTTTTATGAACGACTTTTCAGTCTATGGGTAGAGTTTTGAGGTGTGCCTGGAGTAGTTGGATAAGATATTGGGGAGATGTGAGGAGATGAACCTTGTGCTGAACTGGGAGAAGTGCCATTTTATGGTACGGGAAGGTATTGTACTAGGTCATAAGATTTATAAGGAGGGAATCAAGGTAGATAAAGCAAAGGTGGAGGTGATAGAGAAGCTTCCCCCACCGACTACAGTGAAGGATGTCAGATCGTTCCTTGGTCATGCAGGATTCTACAGGAGATTCATTCAGGACTCTCAAAGATTGCTAAGCCCCTGTTAAACCTGCTTCAGAAAGATGTCAAGTTCCAGTTCACTAAGGAGTGCTTGACAGCCTTTCAGACCATCAAAGATAAGCTCTGCTCAGCTCCAAATGTGGTCCCACCAGATTGGTCAGAACTGTTTGAGATCATGACGGATGCAAGCGATTATGCTGTTGGCGCTGCATTATGTCAGAAGAAGGATAAGATGCTGAGAGTAATCACCTATGGTAGCAAGACCTTGATAGATGCGCAAAAAAATTATGCTACTACAGAGAAGGAGTTGCTAGCTGTGGTGTTCGCTCTGGATAAGTTTCGACCATATCTACTAGGAAGCAAGGTGATTGTCCACACTTATCATACGGCCCTCAAGTATCTTTTCCAGAAAAATGAATCGAAGCCTAGACTTCTGAGGTGGATTTTGCTTCTCCAAGAATTTAATTTGGAGGTTGTGGATAAAAAGGGGAAGCAGAACGGAGTTGCTGATCACCTGTCTAGGATTGACATTCCTGATGATGGAATCCCAATCAATGAGTTCTTTCCTGATGAGATGGTGTTCATGATTGGAAAGGTGAAAGAACCATGGTATGCGAATTTGGCAAACTTTCTTGCTTCTGGGTTGATTCCTCACGATTACAGCTACAATCAGAAGAAGAAATTCTTATCAGAAGCCCACCACTATATCTGGGAGGATCCCTATCTGTTTAGGATTTGTGCTGATGGTTTGATAAGGCGATGCCTTCCAGATGAGGAGATCAATAGCGTAATAGAATTCTGTCATGCTAGAGAGGCGGGTGGCCATCATGGTTTTACAAGAACAGCTGTGAAGATATTAGAGTGTGGATTCTTTTGGCCCACTCTACATAAGGACTCCACCATTTATGTTCCCATTGTGACCCCTGTCAGAGGATGGGAAACATCTCTAGAAGGCATGAGATGCCTCTGCAAGGTATTCTTGATGTGGAGCTTTTTGATGTTTGGGGCATAGATTTCATGGGCCCCTTCCCTTCATCCCATGGAAACCAATATATCCTAGTAGTTGTGGACTATGTCTCGAAGTGGGTTGAAGCTATTCCCTGCCACACTGTCGATGCTAAGACAGTGGTAAAAGTTCTGAAGAAGCACATATTCACCAAATTCGGGGTACCCAGGACGATCATCAGTGATGGTGGCTCTCACTTCTGTAACCGAGCCTTCGACTCCTTGATGACTAAATATGGGGTGATCCACAAGGTGGCATTACCTTACCACCCTCAAACTAATGGTCAGGCAGAAGTGACCAATCGTGAGCTTAAATGGATCTTGCAGAAGACTGTTAATGCATCAAGGAAGGATTGGTCAGTCAAGCTGGATGACACTCTGTGGGCATATCGGTCTACTTTTAAGACTCCTATAGGGATGTCTCCGTTCAAGCTTGTGTATGGGAAAGCCTGCCATCTCCCAGTGGAATTAGAGCATAAAGCATATTGGGCATTGAAAACCCTAAATTTCGACTTACATGCTGCAGGAGAGAAGAGGAAATTTCAGCTGTCTGAACTCGAAGAATTAAGGAAGCAAGCTTATGACAGCTCCAGAATTTATAAGGAGCGCACCAAAAGATTCCATGATCAAATGATACAGAAGAGAGAATTTAAAGTAGGGGATCTGGTGTTGCTGTAGAATTTCAGGCTGTGTCTTTTTCCTGAAAGTTGAAATCCCATTGGGCAGGTCCATTTAAAGTTGTGGGGATCACTTCCTATGGTGCCTACGAGCTGGAAAATAAGTCAGGAGAGGTATTCAAAGTGAATGGTGCTCGACTGAAGAAGTACCTAGGCGCAACCTTTTCTCAGCCTCCTGCACCAAGTGTATCCTTGATTGAAAGTTCTTATTCCATTACTTCTGTTTCTGCTATCTGTACTGCAGCACCTCCTCCAAAATCATCAAAGAAGCCACACTCGCAATGGTATTTCAGACTGAAGAAAGCTATTGCTAGCTGCTGTGGCGGCCCTCCTTGATACTATCTATGAAGTCTAGCCAGAGACCCTAACTCCGGGCATCTTGGTGGGAGGCAACCCACCGGTTTGTATCTCTTTTCACTTTCTTGGTTTAGTTATTTATTTTACTCTTTTGTTCTTTTTTTGTGATGTGTTAAATATGTTGTGCATATTGCAAGAGTCTTGGCTCTTATTTTCTACTAATAATTCTGCCTGGTTCCACTTGAGTTCTCCTGGTTTTGCATATTTAATCTTTCATATACCTCACTTTAATGCTAAACTGATAAGGGAGTCCTCTAACACTCTTGCTATTTCATTTTTTTGCATTTCTTGTGTTTGTTATATTTTTTCTTGATTTAGTCATAGTTCCTTTTTATTTTTTAACCAATGAGGTGATTTAGAGTAGTGGTTTTTAATTTAATAAAATAATATATATATATATATATATATAAAAGAAATTTCAACGTGTCCGGCTAAGTTTAGCCGGACGCAAATCCGGACTCACATAACTAGTCACGTCCGGATCCGGACGGAAAACCGGACGTGACTAAAATCGCGTCACGCTTTTCTTTTCTTTCTTTTTTTCTTTTCTTTCTTCTTTCATCTTCCTCCATCGCATTCGAACCCACACCCGATACACAGTTTTTCTCCTCCATTTTTGCCTCCACCGAAAACACCACCACTACAGCACCACTCCGACCACCGGTGACCCAGGACCACCGTTGTGACCACCAGGAACACAGCGCCACACCTCCCACCACCGTCGCCCACCTTTCTTCATTTTTTTCCAACTTTTGATACCGAAATTCAAACCAGGTTCCAATTTCATTTTTCCATTCGAATTTCAGTCGATTTACAGTAGATTAGGTAGTTTGAGTGGATTATATGCTTAATTCGATAATTGGTGTAAAGTTTGTGAATCTGTTTGTTTGTTTTGTGTGAAATTTAGGAGTTTCTGGTTGAATTTGAGTGTTCGATCATGTCTGTTAGCGGCAAAAAATTTTTTAGGGTTCTGAGTGCATCCGGATCTACATCCGACCCAGGACACCCGGACGTAGATCTGGACATGTGTAAATTTTACAATTTTTCTACAATTGTTTTCTAGGTTTATGTTCAACTGTTTAATGCTATTGTTTGCTATGTTTAGATGTTTTAATGCCTTGGTTCTCCTAGATTAACTATGTGCACGAATATGTTCAAATAGAACTTGCTGCTCGATCGGTTTCGGGTATTTGGGTGTCTTTTGCTTATCTTTTCCTGCTTCTTGTTGTTTTAGGTTTCTTAATGCATTTGTTTATCATATAGATGGCTAGAACTAGAGGAGGAGGTGCTACACGCAAGGGATCCTCTTCGCGAGACCCACGACCTGACGATCAGTCAGAGCTAGCCTCTACCCCACTACGCCCTGATGGTTTCATATCTGCTGCCGCCCGGGCCTGGTACGAGCAAGGCGGGGCCTTCGTCATCGAGCGACGCATCACCTCAGAGGTGTGTGCTGCTATAGGGCTTGGAGATATTTTTACTGAGTTTGGCATCGACAGCATCTTGCGCATGGGCGAGGGCGTCTTCTCCCCGTCTCTGGTACGGGAATTCTACGCAAATGTGGAGGCGAGCGACAAGACGAACATCATCACATCTTACGTGCGCCAGTTTCCTGTCGAGGTAACCCCTGTCACTTTAAGTATTATTTTACACCTCCCGTATAATGAGGCGACACATCTAGATTTTACGGAGGATGAGCTTAGGAAGAGTAAGTCTAGATGGTTACAAGCGGTCGGGAGTACTACTCACCGACGGGGTGAGGAGAATAAGACCGTACTCCCATATGCTACCCTCCCCTCCCTTCCCCAAACGAGCATCGTAGAGATCCTCAATCATCAGATCCGGCCTCATGCCGGAAATGATGCTTCTGACGAGGATAGTTTTCTCCTCGACTATCTCCTGGCCATTCCACCTCCACCATCTTAGCGGCTCTCGCTCCCCTTCGTGATGTTTAGGCAGCTGCACAAGGTGGTGACATATCTGAAGACGAAGAAGAAGATCACCCCCATCTTCCCTATCTTTATCTAGCATCTTCTTACCTTCTCACTCCCCGAGGATGTCTTCACCTACTGCTACCATGGCGCCTCCTATTCCTCCAGTGATGAGCATCCCACCAGAGATGCAGGCTATGATGGACTCCATTCTACAGCAGCAGTAGAGGATGGAGCAGCAGTTTGGCAATGTACAGCAGCGCCAGGTGCACATGAAGGGCCACATCGATGACATCCGCCAGACGCAGTAGCACCTCCAAACAGAGCAGACTACTCTCCGAGACACCCAGGCTCTGATCACCCAGTGCTTGGAGCGTAGTGATGCTTTTCAGCGAGAGACTGCACAGTTCATGGCAGAGGCAGCTCAGTTCATGGCCGACTCATCCGCTAGCAGGCCCAGACTAGCCAGCTCCTGCAGATGCTCCTTGCATAGATGGGCGCGGGAGCTCCACAACCACAGCCGCCTCAGTGTTAATGGTTATATTTGGCAGTGTTTTAATTCTGAAATGCTAAATTTCCTGTTTCTCTGAGCAGTGCAGCGTTCTTAAATGATTAATTTACATGTCACCTCTACTGCGAAACAAACGGCTATAAGTACAGGAAATGGAACCACACTACTTTTGAACGTCTGCTAAGCTTGAATTCTGGGGAGTATTCTTTCTCTAATATTACTCATACGATTCAAATATTCCCTGTCGTTCGAGTTAATGCACTTTCTCCTGTGGTCGTACACGCTAGTGAAAAACTAGCACCTTTTACTATACACAAAATGCATATTGTGTGTGACTCAGTGAGGCGTATCTCGACCCCTGCAAAACTTCAAGTGTGAGGAAGGACATCTTCCTCAATCTATGACACCAGCGGAGTCTCAGTTCCTACTTTAACTTATTGATGTTCCACTTTTTCTTGCGTTGTGGTTTAATTATTGCACATGCATCTATTATGAGTATAACATGTTTTGAAAGATCTTTTACTTACTTTTCTTTTATGACCAATGAGGACATTGCTCCTCTTAAGTGTGAGGAAGGAAAGACTGTTCCCTGAAACATGCTAGTTGTTCTTTAATGCCACACTTACCTTTATGCTGCTCTAAAGCCTGTGCACACCGAAAAATAAGATGGAATAATTGTAGGAGCTTTTGAAATTAAACCAAGTGACAACCGTAAGAATCGTTCTGCTTGATGAGGTTTGGATAAATAAGTTTTATTTAAAAATACTCTCTTTTCACTGAAATCAGGTAGATTAGCTAGTTGTGGAAACCAGATGATTTTAGCTTGGGATTTTGGAAATGAAGTGAATGTTTGGAATGAAAAGGATGAGGCAAGGTACTCCGCTGATCAAAATTTGTTTCCTAACAATAGCAGGTCTCGTCTATCCGGTTATTAAGTCTTAAGGGTGCCTTAACACCTATCTACCTAAGGTCTCGAGATCTGGGATAGTTGGCCCAACACCATCTCAAGGATAGAGAGAAAAGTCTGGGTTAAGGAATAACTCTGCAAGATCTTAAATATTAGTTTGTTTTATACATAATTCTTGAAGATGAATGCTTTCACTTACAAAAGAGATAATTGCAGTTAAATTTATGCTTTTGATCATGAGTGCGTGGTGTTGAAAGGTATTGCGGAAGAATGCATTACTTCACACCCCTTGTCATCCAAAGGTTAGAGGAATGAAAATTGGTGGAAAGTTCCAAGCTAAGCTAACTTGTTTTCTACAATCTAGTTTCTCTATGCTTTTACAAAATTGTTCTTCTTTCACTGTTTGTGAAAACCTACCTCTAAAGAGCAAGATTATTCTTTCATTTATCACTTTGTTTGATTTCATCCTGCACTTGTTTGATCTTGAGATTATTTGACGGCTTTCGAGATATTCTTATTCATTATTTGCTTGAGGACAAGCAAAAGCTTAAGTGTGAGGAAGTTGATAAGCGTGAAATATATAGGCTTTTTAGGGTTTAATTACCTTATAATCTACAACAATTTAGGCAATGTTTCCCACTTATTATGCGTTTTTCCTAAGATTGATGTTTGATATGAATTGACGCATTTTATGTGTTAAATATAGGAAAACCCATGGAAATGAAGATTTTACGTCATAAGGATTACAACATAACAAACGAGGAACAAATCAGGAAAAGAGGCAAAACTTAGCCACGTCCGGCCAAACTTACCCGGTCGCAAAGCCGGACGTCCATAAAAGGACATGTCCGGATCCGGACGCAAGCCGGACAAGACCCAACATGCAGATCCAAAACCTCTCTGTCATGTCCGGATCCGGACACAGTTCCGGACGTAACTCGAGATTCAGATCCAAAACATTTGTCTCATGTCCGGATCTGGACACAGAGCCTGACGTCACACAGAAACGAAAAATAAAAATGCATCGCGCTGATAATTATGCTTTCGACGCAATTATCAGCGGAAGCGGCGGTTTAGCTCATGCTCCGAGTAAATTAAGACGATGCCCATGCTCAATCAATCATTTACCAAACTCACCACTAACCAATGTTTTACTTCTAAGCCTATTTAAACTCTCCTCCAGCTTCCATTTCAATTCGTATCAGGCGCTCCAGTCTAACTCATACACTCTCCCTCTCTTAATCTCCTTCCGTTCATGATAAACTCCATCTTCAGTCATAAAACTTCCTCTATAATCTTCATCCCTCACTTGCAGACACAACCCGTACTCACACGCCTCATTTAGCCCCGTCGGGATCTACGTCCAGATCCGGACTGACCCACAACACCACATCCAGATCGACGTCCGACCCAAACCATCCGGACGTCTCACAAACTTTCCCAGAATTTCTATTTTCACTCCATTTCATCAAGTTCACTTCATTGTCGCCAATTCCAACCTCCAAACCTGCATAGCGCAAGGACGAAGGGCGGAGCAAGCAAGAGGATCTTCGTAACAGATGATTTCTCCTAACTCTCTCTTATTTATGCTTTCAATTGCTATGTCTAGCTAAGAGGATATACTCTGGGGCAAGGGATGTTGTAATTAGTTAAACTCTTCATTATATTACTGCTTAATTGAGACTATTTGGATTGCTCAGGTTAATGCTTTTAAGTGTTTTTAATAAACGTCATGAATTTGTTATAAGCCTTCGAATCGTGTTATGATCAGATAAGGTGATTAGCATTGACAGTCCTATTAACCTGTTGCTTGTGGTAATTATAATCAGATAGATTATATTAGCAGTTAGGTGCTTTAGTCCGGACCAAACCAGATTAGTAATTCTGTGCGATACAACCATCTAGATATACCCATTAATTCTAGATTAGAAGTACGCACCCTGTCTAGATGAGCTATCTGGAATTAGGACTTAATACAGAATAGATATTTGAGAACTACAAGCCGATCCAAGTCTCCGTTTAAGTAGTAGGATATGCAAAACCTAGCTAGTGAAACAACTCCCTAAACCTAGAGTACCTTTCATACTCCCTATCTATCGCTTTAATTTATCTGCTATTTATTTTCTTGTCTATTAATGATTCCAAAACCAAAACAACCCCTCTTTCGTTACCCATTTCCTAAGGCTAGACTTATTTTCTTCAAGTCCCGCGGATTGATACCTGGTTGCTTCTTAATTACTATACTACTGTGACCGGGACTTTTGCAACCCGATGGTCTGTTGATTTGTTATTTTCTAGGATTATTTCTTGGCTTTTAATATATCAATTTAAACCGTTTGCATTGATCAAGGGGTAAGGTTCCTTATATAGGCTTCCTTAAAGATAGAAAAATCCAGTAAAAACCAAGATTTACCGATGTTTTAGCTCAAGGGCTTCCAAAAGGAATTTGACTATGAAATTTTAAACATGGATAAAGGATGGTATTTCTGATTTTTCTAAAGTGGAATCTAATTTTTTGGATATTGGAATATTTTTAAATTCAATTTCTCGTCATATTCAATCAAAAATTGCTAGAAAATTTTTGAAAATTTGAAAAATCAAAATTCTAATGCTATTATGCCCAAAATGTCATCCTTTATCATGGGTTAAAATTTCAAATCATTTGGAATTGATTTGACCATTCTTCGGAGGAGAGAGAAGGACTATATGGGGCTTAGGAGCCTTGAAAAATTACAAAAATGCCCCTGGATATGACTAAGCTGTCCCTAGTACTCTATGATGTGCTGATCGAACTGGGAACCCACGTGACAAGGACAAGAATATGACGAAGACAAGAAGGTCAAAGCGGTCCAGGCCACAGATCCCGGTCCAGACCTCGGGCCCCCTTCAGGACCTTGTTTGGGCTCTAGTTTGGGCACCAAACATCAATCCGGGTCCTATGTCCGATGATCGGGTCCCACATTCTGGCCCGCATTCTATAATCGGGTCCCGTATTCCGGCTCCGCACTCTATGACCGGATCCCGCACCCTACACTTTGGGACCGGAAGGCTTTATAAGGAAAGAAGTGCCAAAACTAGAAGGGTGGTTCCAATAAAGTAATACCACATGTACAAGTATTAAGAGATAGACCTCACCCTTGAAGGTCTATAAATAGAGATGTGAGGCTCATTTGTAAGGGGACACAAGATCAGGAGAGAGAGAAAACACTAGAAAGCTCTCTAAAGTTGTAATAACAAAGGAAGTAATAAAGATATTGTCAATAAGTGGATGTAGGCATTATGGCCGAACCACTATAACTCTCAGTGTTCTGTATGTTTGTGAGATTTGAGGGACCAATTATGTATTTTCATTTGGCGTCGTCTGTGGGAAACAAACGGCCGTGAATAGCAACCACGATTCAACCATTGTTCACGATCAAAGAGTCCAGAATGAAGTGAAACAAGGATTTATGATTTACAATTCAAAGCAAAGCTCGTCGAGATCATTCATTCTAATCTTGAGTACAAATGCGCAAAGTACCGGAAATCTACTTGGGGTGAATCTTCAAAACCGACGTAACTCTTCGATTCAACAAGGAACGGGAAGCCTCAAAATCCTCACGAAAAAGAAGTCAACGAAGTCGCGTTAAGTCTGAAGTTCTCGCTAATCATAGTTGCTTGATTAGCAACAAGCTTAGTTTTGTGGATCAAGATCAGAGGAGTTTTCGAAAGGAGAGTCGAATCGAAAGAAGGCGATAGAGCTTAAAGGAAAACCTAGATCGTGCCTAAATCCAGAATGAAGAGCAAGAGTTTTGGAGCTAAATCGAGATCGAAGGGGCTGGAAAGTATGATGTCTTCCCAGATCAAGGATCGAAGCCCAGCCTATGCGCGTAATCGACATCGATATTCAGATCCCAAATAACTGGAAAGCGAATCGTCCTTGGATCCTCGCAAAAACATCTTCAATCAGGCGGACAAAGAGTTTGGAACTTCCATTGGCTAAGAGATCGAACTCCAAAGATGAATTCATAACAAAAACATCGAATTACACCGCCGCCCTATATCCTTTTTCGCTACTTTTAATATGATAATTTTACACTAATAGTGACATCATTCAATGCCGTTTACAGTTGCATCTTCTCATAAGACTCATGGCTAGATCGATCGGCAAGTCCATTTCCAACCAAGCCGCGTCGAGAGTGCGAAAGGAGCAGTCGACGAAAGCCAAGAAAGATTGTCTAAAGCCAAGTAGATCAAAGTTTCCATAGCTCGTGGAAAATCAAGGAAAGGAGGTCAGAACTTAGTCAAAGCAATGCTCAACAAAATGCACATAATGCCCCATGCGTTTCGACGGTTTCGAAGAAGGAGGGAATATGTTACAGATCAATGAATGTGTAATGCTTCGAAGATCGGCGTCAACATCAGCATATCTCATCTCTCGGAGGCAACAACTGACCAGAACAAAGCCACAATTCCGGCTCCCGAGAGGTGCTTCCAGGTAACCAAGCGACCGAAAGGCTTTCTTAACGATCGGGCGGCCTTTCATTCAACGACCGGAAGGCTTTCCTCACAACCAGGCGGTGTTTCAAAGTAGCCAGGTGACCAAGAAACATCTCAATTCAGCCGAAAGGCGTCAGCCAGAAAGCATGTCAAGCAACCAGCTGATAAGGCAGGAAGATGTGTTCGTCAGGCTTCAACGAATTTATCTCCAAGGATTTCGGCGTTGTTCATCCAGGCGCCACTTTCGATTCAGACCCGGCCGAAGTGTCACAACTCAGAGTCTCGATGCCATCTCCAAATTCAGGCCTGGGCACAAGTAACTCGGTGGCCAAGGGTTGACCAGGTGATTTCCTGACCAGGGTGTTACTTGCGGTAGATCCAAGACCAGACGGATAGATCGATGACAAAATAAACATCGCGGCTATGCACCGATAACTATCAAAACGGAGAGGTCCCAAAGCCGTTTGGAGACCCCAAAGCTGGTGTTATCGAGAAGTTAACCGCGAAGCCTGCGGCAACAAGTCAGAAGTGAAGGACTAGGAAATTTTACACCAATCGACATCAATTTGTTAGAGACCGGGAGATGATGACCGGAAGTCCATGACCGGAAGGCAGCTCGACTTCCTTGATCGCATCTGTGACTCCGGGTAGTCAATCGATGTTGGTGCAGGTGATTTTTCAACCCCTAGTGACTCCGGCAATTCAATCCAGAAGCAACGGACGACGTTCCCTACGTAGAAGGAACTTTCTCACTCAAATCAGAGCCAGGCGGCTTTCCTCATTCAAGTTCAGGGGAGCGAATTCTTCAAAGTGTAGTTATCAGCGTCAAACCGGACGTCGAGCGTTCAGATCCAGAAGCCAAGCAACAATGGCCGGATGCTCCTTGACCAGACTTTTTTGGCCACACCGAATTTCCTGGCCGCACCGGACTTCTTTGGCCAAACCAAATTTCCCTGGCCGCACCCGACTTGTTTGGCCGCGCCGGACTTTCTTGGCCGCATCTCAGTCCTTGACCGGACCTCCTTGGCCGCATCAACCTTCTTGGCCGCATCAACTTTCTTGGCCGCATCTCAGTCCTTGACCGGACCCCATTGGCCGCATCGACTTTCTTGGCCGGAATGCGGGACGTATCGACTTTCTTGGCCGCATCGACTTTCTTAGCCGGAATGCGGGATGTATCGACTTTCTTGGCCGGAAGACAATTCAACTCCCCTGACCGCATCCTCAAAGTACAAAACTGAATAACATCCTCGGCTCAAAGACCAAGCGACGTCTTCCCTCCAAGCAGAACTAGAAGCCGATTGAATCAAAAAGGGACCGGAGTCTCAAATCCAAGATTAAGGCACAAATTCCCCAAGTCATTACGAAAGATAAGTTCATCAACTTTCAAAATAATAGCTTAATATATGTGATTGGTCAAAGCATGATTGTCTCCTGCTAAGACTTACACTTTCAGATTTCTAAAGATGCAATTAGTTTCTGCTAGATTAAGATTTCAATCGAATGTCAGCTGTTTACCGCATAAATGTGAGGATGACATTCATCTATATTCAGTGAATGATTTTACTGCTGATTGCACACGTCGACCAACTTTCTATCAAAAGTTCCATAGGGAAGTACTATATTGTTTGAGCTTTTGTAAAACCTATTTTGAAAACTCAAAGGTTGTTCCAAAAAATTCCTTCTGCCGTAATTTTTGCCCAGTTCTTACCAACTATCTTCAGATGTCGCAACTGCAACATCGTTACAGTTTCTTCACGAATCATTTAAAAACGGGCCGCTTCTGATTAACTGCTCTGGAAAAACTCATTTTTTAGCTTCAGAATGATACTTTTATTTGTAAATCGGGGATTTATGCTTTAAGCCCATTGCGGGATTAACCTTCTTATTTATTAAGTATCTGTCATTGAATGAGGAGTAAGATCAACAGCTCTTTAATCTATTTTAAGCCCATTGTAATGATGAGTTGGTCAAGCGATAATGATGCAGGCGTTGAAGCTTTAGCCTCTTGTAAGAAAATCTGACGAACTAAGTGAAATACCCTGAACTTAAATATAGGGATTAAAATTAATCTAATGCGTATTTAAGGGCCTAATGACGCCTAAGTAATATTGGTAAAGAAAAATAAATCCAAAAGAAATGAATAAATGCTTAAAAAGCGAAAAACGCTAAATAAACGTTAAATAACCATAGGAGGTATGAGACCTCGGTTAGCGATTATATGGATTCTAAGGGCTTAGTAAGACCTAAATAATATATAGGAACAACTCCCGAAGAAAACGGATCCATAAAATGGATTAAAACCACAAACGAACCTTAAAGCGCGTTTTTCGAGGAAACCGGGAAAACGCGACTTTAAGCGGGTTAAATAGACTCGTAACAATTTTGGTCAACCAAATATTCATTAATAAACATTAGTGGAGGTCTAGAACCAATAAATCAATAAAACGAGAAAATAGTAAAAACTGTCAAAAGCGGGAAGTTGTAGGGTTAAAGTGTAAATAAAATGAATAAGTGTGTCCACTATTGAAAATAGAAATTAAAAATGTGAGTGTGTGCAGTGTGTGGCCGTGACTCCCTCACCCTCACTCTCTTAATTCTCCCTCATTAATAAAAATGCAAAAGTAAACTAAAAAGCAAAAGTAACGTGTTACTTTACTCACCCTCTCTCTTACTCTCTCATTTCCTCACAACCCTCACGTACAACCCCTCTCCCTCCTCTCTATTTTTCTCTTCTTCCTCTGGTATCTCCAGCGATGGCGATTTAGGAAGCCAAACAAAAACTCCATCTTCTCCTCCATCTTTGACCACTCAAATCTCCTCCAAAAATCATAAAATTTGTACCGTTGGAATCCTCTTGTCAAGGAGAACATTCCCCTCTGTTCAAAAATCGAAAATACCCATTTTCATCTCCATGGGTATTCCTCATTTGAAGGTTTGAAACCACCATTGGAAGCCTCTTCTTCATCTTGTTGGTTTGAGGTAAAAAGAAATCCAAAAAATCTCTCATTTCTAGCTCTTATTCGCATTATGAGAATTCCTAAAATGTGAGCTCTTGTTCCTTGTGGTTCCAGCCGTTTTGGCTTCTCCTTGGAGCTGGAAATGTTACCCTCTTGCTAGTCAAGAACTCTATCTAGTGAGAAAAAGGTAAAGTCACTCCTAAACCCTAAATGTATGCTCCTAGGCTCTAAGGTAAATTTCTAGGGTTTAAGTGTTAAATTAGATACTCATTAGTATCTTGGATATGGGATGTAGCATTGCCTAATTGGTGAACCAAGAACAAGGAAAGGAAAAGAAGAAAGAAAGAAGGAAGGAAGAGAAGGGAAGGAAAGAAAGAGGAACTAAAATCACAAGGTAAATGCCTTACCTTGAGCTAGAATTGTATGGTGTAGTGTAACCGTTTTTGAGTATTGGAAATGAGTGGTGTATATAGGAATGAGTAATAAGTATGATGAGGAAAAGTAATGTAACAGTTTTGAAGGTTTTAAAAGATGTTAAAAGCTTGGTAAAACATTGGGAAGAAAATGGGTATGTGCAGGAAATCCATTGTATTGTATAGTGCTGAATTGATATGGAAGTTTGGAATGAATGTGTGAGCTGAAAATGTATGTGGGCAATGTTAAAAATATAGGGGAACCTCTGCCCAAATTTGTATGGAAATGGGAGGACTTAGTTGTGTAAGAGGAGGAAACTACCTTGGTAAAAATCAGGCATATTTGGAGAATTCAAAGTGAGTGGTTTAACACCTTGAAACAGATTTGGAAGAGAATTTAAGTATTAGGATGGAACTAGGATTGAGGTAATGCATTAAGGATGTTAGGAGTAGCATTAGTAGAGGGAGTATTGAATGGTAAAGGGGAAAGGAAAAATCTGTAGAAATCGTTGAAGAAAGAAAAACTGTAACAGTGGAGAAAAACTGACAGTGGAGTGTATTTGTAACAGATTTGGATAGATATGGTTTGGGCTAGTTTAAAATGCTTAAACAAAGTTAAAACATACTAGATTGTATGTGGAAATATTAGGGAAGAGATTGGTAGAAGTTTGGAGTTGAAACAAACTCAAAAACTCATATATGTTACAATATTGTAACTAGTCCGGGTTTGCAAACCAGCGCACAAACCCGGACTAGCCTAAAAACATGACAGAAAGTTTTTGCAAGGGATGGTCCGGGTTTACAAACCAAGACACTAACCCGGACCACCCCAAAAATACACCCGAGAGATTTGCAAAGGAATGGTCCGGGTTTGCAAACCAATCCCCAAACCCGGACCACCCAAATTTTTCACCCGAGAGGAATAGCAGTGTATGGTCCGGGTTTGTAAACCCAGCCCTAGACCCGGACCACACATAATTTTCAACCGAGACTGAACAAACACCATGGTCCGGGTTTACAAACCCGGACACTAACCCGGACACCCCTAAAAACCCTCTAGAATGTGTTCTAAAGCTATTCTAAGGTAGGGTAAGGATGGGTAATGATTGTATAAGATGATTAAGACATAATTAATGATGTTTAAAGGTCATTAAGGCTATAAACAAGCTTAGAGAATAATTGTAAGTAAGTAACTTAAGTAAATGTATGCAAGTAACAAAGAGTTAGTAAGTATAAACCAGGAAACTTTAGGAAAGTAATAAGTAAGGTTAATTATGGATAATTAACCATCCAACTGTATGTATGTGATAGGATTCAAATAGTTGAACACCGAAGGGAGTCGGTGAGTCCAAAGTCAACGGTGAAAGGTATGATTTCTTCATGCTCTGTATCCTAACCTGGTTACCCCGATTTGTGTGCTTATGTGATCACCAATAAGATAAATACACGAATTGGACTTTTACTGCACTTAATTGTGTTTGAACTATTTGTTCTTGATTGTAACTTCTTGAACATTTAGTTTGTATAATTCATGAAATGTATGAATGAGAATGAAGGGTATGTGTATGTAATGTGTACTTGTGTATTGTATGGATGTATGAGAATGAAGTACCGACTTCTACTAATTCTTAACAATCTAACTCCTAACATGAGTAATGAGTAAATGGAATGAGTAGAAGTCCGATATAGTTTCGGCCACGCGTGAGGATAAGGAAACACAAGAGGTTGGATCCGAATCCTGGCTATAATCTTTTCCATGGACCAATTCCCTTGAATGGGTAGCATCCTGGATTAGTGGGCCACCCTAAAGCCCGGTGATGGGATGTAGTAATCCCTGCCCGGAGGTCATACCGACTTAACTGGAAGTAAAGTATGTAAGAAGTAAGTATTGCATGTGTATTGGTCTTGACTATTGTAAGTCATTGACCTGGAGCAAAAAGTATTGAACACCCGACTAACCCGGGTGTGTAATGAAGCTAACTGGACCTTTGCATGTATTGGAGAATTGTATCTCCGTATTGCGTATTGAGTATGTAATGAGTATGTATTGTGTATGTGTATTCTGGAAGATGGTATGTAAGTATTGGTTGACTCGTATTGTCTTCCAAGCATGTGACGTATTGTGCGTATGTATGTATACCTTGAGTAGTATTGTAGTATCGTGAATGAAAGCATGTAAGTATGTATGTATGTGTGTATGTATTGCAAAATGAATTGCATGTATTCGACCAAATGGTCGGCGTACCCTCGCTAGTACGCGGGGTATGCGGTCATCATATTCAGCGTAAGCTGACCCCCTAGGGGGAACGTTTTTAGTGTGCAGGTACCCGAAGCAGACCTAGTCACAGAAGAGACCGGTGGACATGCCTAGATTGCTAGGAATGGAGTTAGATTGTAGTAAATGGTATAAGGCTTGTAGCCTTGCCTGTAGAAGTGTACCAAGGGGTACACTATTACGTAAGTTGCAAGTATGTAGTTGTGAGGACGGGTAGTGGATAGACTCTTAATGAGTATGCGTGGAATTGAAGAGGTATCGTATTTGTATTTGGAACTCAGTAAACTCGGTATGTGTAGTGTATTATCTTGTACTGAAGTAAGGAGTATTGTATTGAAGGGAGTATTGTATTGAATGGAGTATTGTATTGAATGGAGTATTGTAGTACTTAGTAAGTAATGGGAGTATGTATTGTATTTGAGTAGTACTCGGATATTCCGGTCCATCAGACCGATGCTGTATGTATTAGTAGCCTTGTTAGTCACGTGGGTGGCTGACGGGATTGTATCACCCGCCGTTGAGTAAGAATGTATCCGCTGCGTGAGTACGAATGTGTAAGGAGATTGGACGGTAATGACGGTATTAGCGGTAGGGGTGTTACACTAAGTCCAATCTTGATTGGTTTTGCGAAACTTGATTTATATCTGTTTAAACATGAGCATTATACCTTTTATCGCTGCTGTTTTTTAGCAAGTAACCTAACTTCAATTTTTATCTGGTTTTTACCCTAATACAGTCACCGTTTGATTCTTCATCAACAATGCTACAAAAAAAAAACATTCCAACCTCTATTGCAAAACTTTGAGCCTTTAGCTTCATGGTACAGCAGTTCAGATCCTTGTTTAAGTTTACACGGCCTAAGGCAGTCCTAAAACTTATTGCTCATTCTTTTTTACCCTTTTATACAAAACTGGTTATAAGGGAGAGATCTCAAATTTTCTTTTTATGGGTCGTGCGGTCAAACAAGAGTTCTGCCTAGCATTTTACTCTGACTTTTTGCTTCAATAAAACAAGCTGCGGCATGTGTTATTTAAACTGTTTTCCTCATTCATGACCTAGACTGTTCTATGAATAGGATTCTGCACTCTTTAAAACTGTACTGATAAAGCTTTTACCGAAAGATCTTCTGGAAGTTTTCTCAATATCAATCAGTTTCGAATTAGACATGCTCCACTCTAGGAGCAATGTTTCTCTACATTTACTCAGTCAATAGTTAGTTGCTGCTTGTCTCTCCATTTAGTAATCCGAGTATGATTATCAAGCAAGTATGGTGGATAACTTCAGTTTTCTGTTTTTTCCTTATACTTTTATGTAAACAAGGTCAAGCCTATAATATGATTTGAACGTATAACCAAAGATACCAAAAGATTGTTTAATCTGCTCAAATTTTTGTGCAATAGTGATGCTATTTGTGTCTCCTATATATAAACATTACTGCCATATCAGGTCAAAATCTCATTTCAGCAAACTTTCTATCTTCTAAAGCTATATGGTTTTGCCTCTTCTGACCAACAAAACGATAACTTAGCTTTGGCCTCCACCTCAGTTCAAGCAGAAACATGATTATTGTTGTCAGATTAAGCAAAATGGTTTGGTCCAAGCTGTCTAGCTTCTGTGTCCTTCATGAAGAGCATTGTTTGTTTTTCTATAGTATCCAATGCGTGCCGCTACTGTTAAACCTGTTCGACAGGTTCTTAAGGCAAAAAGGATTACGCTAGGGTCAGATAGACTTGTTTATTTTTGGCATCCAAATAGAAAATATAAAATAAAAAGCATCGATTGTTTCCATTCTTTACTCTGTTATAGCAGTTTTGCCTTATGACCAATATTTTTTCTTACTATTTCCTACTGCTTTCATGATGACGTAGTAAGGAAATGGAAGCAGCAACTCCTGTCACAAATTTTGGGATTGAAAGATACCATTTACATCGAAGTCCATTATAACAAGGCGCAGCAGCCACCAGGACTCCTGGAACAACTTTCTTCAGCTATAGGCAACGCCTCAGTATCTGATCCAGACGTATGTTGGAAAACTGTCGTAGAAGTCACCCGGAATTCCTTCAAAACTCATGGCATCGAGGCTACTTGAATGTGCTCCAGAGCTGGAAAATACCTAGCGATCAGGTACATAACATATCCTACCGGGAGTGCTAGATTGTGACCGGTCAAAAGATGAGTTTCACCCCGCAGAACATTCGCGGAAAAGCTCCCGCACAATCACCGTATTCAGCCTCCAGTCCAAAGAATACTAGTTCCTGTCGTGGCCATGATCCCTGGAGAGTGACGTGGCAAGAGAAGGAAAAAATAAATATCAAAATTTTTTACTGCAAGGACAGCAACTTTGTCCCACCATCTTCATCGCCTGGAATTATCATCCGGGCACGATACTGCATATATGTGCCAAGAATGACCGCATACTGCTGCTTACAATATTAATAGCAACCTCACTCCGAGGATTAACACAGTTAAAATGAAGGGGGAGCCTTCAGGGAAGAGCTTACAGTGGGCTTAAAAGAGCATGTTTTCTATACCCGGCCAAGTGACCAAGCCCCCTCCAGCCGTCATGGTGTCAACTATCAAGTCTGTTCAAATACAATCCGGAGCAAAATAATGTTTAGTGATTCCATACATCACATATACCTACCAAGGTGTACTGGATTGCGGCCGGTCAAAAGAATGAAAGGTAGCGGTAAAAGGCTCCACCTACAAACAAACAAAAAAGCATTGACCCGGAGCACTAAATCAGTCCGGATGGACTAGATATCAATGATCCGGGCGACATAATGGATGGGATTTTCAGGACCATTCCACTTTCCTGGGAAAACTACACCAACGCCATACCTAAGGTAGCCGCAGAAGGATATTTCAAAAACCTCTAAAGGTAAGGATAAAAGTATTATTAAAATCCATGGCGCTCTCATAGGCCCTCTGGTCCTTGGCGCTTTCATAGGCCCTCTGGTGAAAGAAAGCACCGGCGAACGAGCCGCAGGCTATCATGCCTTGAAAGTAAAAGAAAGCACCGGCCAACGAGCCGCAGGCTATATGCCTTGAAGGTAAAAGAAAGCACCGGCCAACGAGCCGCAGGCTATATGCCTTGAAAGAAAAAGAAAGCACCGGCCAACGAGCCGCAGGCTATCATGCCTTGAAAGAAAAAGAAAGCACCGGCCAACGAGCCGCAGGCTATCATGCCTTGAAAGTAAAAGAAAGCACTGGCTAACAAGCCACAGGCTATATGCCTTGAAAGTAAAAGAAAGCACCGGCTCGTTGGCTATATGCTTTGAAAGAAAAAGAAAGCACCGGCCAACGAGCCGCAGGCTATCATGCCTTGAAAGAAAAAGAAAGCACCGGCCAACGAGCCGCAGGCTATCATGCCTTGAAAGTAAAAGAAAGCACCGGCCAACGAGCCGCAGGCACTTGTGCCTTGAAAAGTAACACTTTGGGTTGAAATGAAACCCGGCCATCGAGCCAAAAAAAAAAACCCCATCTCTGGACCCATCAGGAGCTCTGGTCGCCTGTAATGGGTGCATTGTTAGGTGTGGGACGCCGCACCATACTTGAATCACAAGTACCATCATTTGGCTAGCATAAGCAAAGTTGGGAAAATATATTATCTTTGTTCTTCCTTTAAGGGAATTATCATCCTTTGGCTAGTATAGGCAAAGATTTAATCATCATATTATTTCACCCTTTCAAAAAGGGAATAGTTCTTATTAAAAGAACCATTGGTCTTCTTTATAAAGATCTTATTATGGACTTCTAAATTTCTGGATTTCTGGCCTTCTTAAATATTATATATCAGAACATCAGGGGATCCATCCATCAAGATATTATAGGATCCATCCATCAAGATATTATGGGATCCGTCCATCAAGATATATCATCTCAAAGATTTATGTCCCAGAATTACCAATTTGTCAGATTCAGAAGAAAAAGAACTTGTGGGACTTTTGGTTGTACTAATTGTACCGATTTTTTGTAAGTTCATGTTTCTTTGTAAAAACTAAAGAAAAAGAACTTGTGGGACTAGAAGATAGGAGAAAGGAGAAAAAATGTAAATTTCTATCTCTCTTTTTTGTAAGTTCCACTTTTTTAAATACTAAAAGTAGAACTTGTGGGACTGATGACAAGGACAAGAATATGACGAAGACAAGAAGGTCAAAGCGGTCCAGGCCCCAGATCCCGGTCCAGACCTCGGGCCCCCTTCAGGACCTTGTTCGGGCTCCAGTTTGGGCACCAAACATCAATCCGGGTCCTATGTCCCATGATCGGGTCCCACATTCCGGCCCACATTCTATAATCGGGTCCCGTATTCCGGCTCCGCACTCTATGACCGGATCCCGCACCCCACACTTTGGGACCGGAAGGCTTTATAAGGAAAAAAGTGCCAAAACTAGAAGGGTGGCTCCAATAATGTAATACCACATGTACAAGTATTAAGAGATAGACCTCACCCTCGAAGGTCTATAAATAAAGATGAGAGGCTCGTTTGTAAGGGGACACAAGATCAGGAGAGAGAGAAAACAATACAAAGCTCTCTAAAGTTGTAATAACAAAGGAAGTAATAAAGATATTGTCAATAAGTGGATGTAGGCATTATGGCCAAACAACTATAACTCTCAGTGTTCTGTATGTTTGTGAGATTTGAGGGACCAATTATGTATTTTCAACGTTACTTGACCAAACTAGCCTATTAGTAGAGACTCTCTTCCGGGGGGTTGAAATTTTAGGTATAACATTATGCTTATCTTACTAACTCATCTCCATTGGCTCCTTAGTCACAAGTGCACAAGCTTGGTTAAATTCTTTTTCCTAGGTTATATAACCCATTACATAATGTAAGATCATAGCTACATTAAGTATTTATCTATATCCCATTCCTAAGACATTAAACCTGTAACACCCCCGAATAAACATCCAACCGTACGAACAAAGCTCCTAGCCATAATACAAGATAATTATGCAGCGGTATAAACTCCATCCGGGTGAGACAGACGCCAACCACCCATGTGGTTGACACGACCACTCTTCTAACACCAAGTTACGGTCTATATGACTGGAAACAGCCCTCTACCAAAACTTATATACAACATAAAATACAATTCAAAAATACCGAGTGTCTACAACAGAATTACCAACTCATAAACTGGAAATCACATCTCGGGTTCAGTAACCACCCATATATTAAACATACTACTACAACTCAAAAATTTTACCCTGATGGACTACCCCCATGGTAGCCATCCCGCCTACGCTCCGTTACCGTCCGACTCAATACCTGAAAAAAATTAGGTTGTAAAGGACTCAGCAAACTACGCTGAGTATGAACATGTGTAGCTCGTATGTTGCTGGGCTACACTACTTGGTCGAATATTATTAAGTCAAATTTACATGCTATAATAAAGTAGTAAAGCACACCACAATACATCATGATATCATACACACTTAAAGGTAGCAAAGCATTAGCAACAAGCAACCAAGCATAACTGGCTGGCATCACAGCAACATCAAACATGCAACCAAGCACAACAAGTTGCTAGTATAGCAACAACAATCATGTAAAATAATAAAACGTGTGCATAGGTATGTTATGCCCATGATCCCCACTAGGGAATCATTCGAGCGTTGTGTGTTTTCATTTCTTTTCACTTGTTCCCATAATATGTATTTTCTTCCTCTTTCCTTGCACCAGGTCTGGGGATATAGTTAGATCTCATGACCATATCATGTAGGTGCCAATCTTTCCTTGTTTCTTTAGGGATTATTTGTAAATTCTTTTATCACCGCACGTTGGAGGACGTCTCCTCCATATCCAATCCTCCATTCCCGGCGTCATACGTTGAGAAAGCGGAGTCACCTCTAGACTCCAGGATAATGCTCCACCAAATGCCAATCCCCCATTCCCGACGCCAAGGGTCGAGAAAGCGAGGTCACCTTTAGACCTCGGGATGTGCTGAGAAAGCGGGGTCACCCCAAAATATGTTCCACCATAGACGGTCGAAGGATCTGATGCAGATACCAACTCCCGAGCATCCATGCCGCGCGGCCCGAGATGTTGTCTTCCCCGGGTATCCTCATGTTCCCTTTTATGTAGTTCCTTTGTTTACATAGTTCGTTGTGTTTCATCTCAAAGTTCCATAAACGCGAAAGGGACTAAACTACTGTGTGCGCGCAAGTAATATGCAACAATGATATAACAAGCATATAAGCAAGTCACAGCAAGCAATCCAGTTTCATGCTTTAGTCTTATGGTCATCGTCAAACAAGGCACACAACA
The DNA here is from genome assembly GCA_023374045.1 of Limonium bicolor. Classification (NCBI taxonomy): domain Eukaryota; kingdom Viridiplantae; phylum Streptophyta; class Magnoliopsida; order Caryophyllales; family Plumbaginaceae; genus Limonium; species Limonium bicolor. The sequence continues at coordinate 310,646,894 of CM041780.1, forward strand.
CACAAGCCGTGTAACACGGCAACATACAGACCACACATATCCATACCTTATTAGAAGCAGGAGTTGTCTCACACACACGGGGTCCCGGTTGGCGTTCGTTATGGCCCTAATGTTAATTAAGACAACATATCAGTTTATGATTTCATGTGACGATCATTGTGAACATTTTCTAGTTTATTACATCTTATCGGGTATTGTTCCCTAGGTGAATCTTGAAAAGCTTGGTTTATATTAACCCTTGGAAGCTTCCCAAGTATTAACCTTAGGCTTGATGTAACTCCTAGGACATTTACCACGTCGTTTTGCATGCTAACTTAGTCCTTTCCTCTAGTTATTCTTTAAAGTATTATGAGCACCAACATGTAACAAGTTTAACTCGGGTGGTTTTAATTCCCCTAAGATGTATTCCTTCATTAACTAAATGGCTATGTTCTCAGCTCATTATCAACACAATAAAACTCCTCAAATACTACCGGAACTCACTTATACCGAAACTCAAAGGTTTCCAAACTGAAATAAAGTCCTTATATCTAACCTTATCTTATCACCCTTATAATGTATCTAACTGGGTCTAAACTTCAAAAGATGTTCCATAAGTTTAGTTAAGTGTATTAGGAAGGTTTTGGGTTCATTATCAATATAACATCACACCCATAACACCCATGTAAACCTGTTGTACAGAAGTTACAACTTAACCGAAACTGAAACATCCCTGCACAACAAAACCACCAAAAAACATTTGGAAAAAGTGTTCCATCTTTTGGGAGTTATCGTATTGGCGTCATTTGTCTGACAGACACTGTTTGGATATCATGCATATCGTGAAAAACGTTGGTGAGGCAATGAGCGGGACTTTGCTCAATATATCGGGTAAAACAAAAGACAGGTTAAAAGTAAGGAAATACATGCAAGCCATGGGTATACGACCAGAGTTACACCCACAAGAGAACGGGAAACGAATTTATCTACCTCCTGCGTGCTACACTCTTTCAAAAAATGAAAAAATCAGCTTCTACAAATGTTTGCATTCAGTAAAAGTACCCTTCGGGTACTCTTCAAACTAGAAGAACATAGTCTCGATGAAGGATTTGAAGTTGCTAGGCATGAAGTCTCACGATTATCATGTGTTAATGTTACATCTCCTTCCAGTAGCGATCAGTGGGATTTTACCTGATAATGTTAGAAATGCTTTAACCAGATTATGTTTCTTCTTCAATTCCATCTGCTGCAAGGCAATTGACATGAACTCCCTCAGTGATCTACAACATGAAATTTAGTCACATTATGTCAACTTGAGATGTACTTTCCACCATCCTTTTTTGACATAATGGTGCACTTAATTGTCCACATCGTTCGAGAGATCCAATTTTGTGGTCCGGTCTACTTACGATATATGTACCCTATTGAATGATACATGGGTATCCTAAAGAGTAGAATGAAGAACAGATATCGACCAGAAGAGAGCATAGTAGAAGCGACGGTCACTAAGGAAGTCATAGAATTCGTGACTGATTATTTGAAAGAAGTAGAGGCAATTGGTATTCCAAAACCGCGACACTACAATAGGTATAAGGGTAAAGGTGTCACCGGCAAAAAGATTGTACATGTGCCACGTGATCTTATATACCAAGCACATCTTTTTGTATTATAACACGTTGAGGTTGTTGAACCTTTCTTTGACACCCATTTGGCTGAGTTAAGGCAACAAAATCCCACTAAAGGTCATCTTTGGCTGACAACTGAACAAAACCGAGTGTTTGTATCATGGTTCAAAGATCATGTGTTTGAACTAGCTCCATCAAGTCCAGAATATGTCAGTGAAGAGATTAGATGTTTAGCCATTGGACCTGAAACTAATGTTATTTCATTTGAAGGGTATGACATAAATGGATATACATACTACACTGCACGCCAAGATGCTAAGTCAATAAATCAGAACAGTGGAGTAAAAATAGAAGCTGCAGTCAATGAATACCAAACCGGTAACCAATCTCGACCATTTAGCAGTTCTAGTTGGTATTATGGTGTTATCGAGGACATTTGGGAACTAGACTACCACGTCGATTCTTTTTTAGTGTTTCGTTGTAAATGGGTAGACAACCGACGAGGATACCAAAATGATGGAGGACTCACTTTGGTTGATCTTTCACGCATCGGCTATACGAATGATCAATTTGTCCTAGGAAAGGATTGTGAGCAAGTATGGTATGTTCAGGACCCGAAAGACTGTAGGTGGTCTGCTGTTCTTCCTGGAAGAAGACCAGTTTTGGTTGAAAATGAAAACAATGACGAAGACGACCACGAGGTGATAGAAGAGACAAATGTTTTTCCTACGGGATTACGAGATTCTAATGATGATTTACAAAATGAATTGCTTACACAAGGTCACACCATGATGAGGGTGTCTGGGTTGAAAGTGGAAAATAATCTAAGTTTTGGTGTAAGATAATACCAAAATCGAGTATGTATTTTCTAAGTTGGATAAAGTATCTTTTTTTAATGTTATATCAACTATTTGTATTGGTATGTTTAATTAATCTTTATATTAATATGTCTTGATCTAATGTTTTATTTTATCTCAGTGGCTGATCACCTGATGCATGGCCTGATGGACGATCTAGTTGGACAGCTCATCACGACTGGAGAAGCTGGACCACCACAACAGACGAGACGAGCTAAGCGGGTCACACGTGGTGGTAAGAAGGCTTCGAGGAAGTCCGCGACAGAATAAGAGGCTGAGGCTGGCCCATCACAGCAAGCTGAAGAGCCAACAACTAATTCATCATCTCAGACAAAACCAAAAAAACGGGATGCCACACGAGCACTGAAGGCAAACAAAGCCCCCCCCCCCCACGAAGCCAGTGCGCTTCAATGAGTACCTGCAGCCGAACGGAGAATGGAAGAAGGATTTTGTAGCTGACTCGGGTCATCTGGTTAAGACATACTGCAATATTAACCACAATTGGAAGATGGTGCCTAAGGCGTTAAAGGATACCATGTTTCAGCGTCTTCAGGTAAACGATCACACATCTTTAATAGTATATTTGTTTTAATATAAATACAAGAGTTGCTTATAATGTGTCACTAATCTTGCGTTCGTGTATGTAGGATAAATTTTGCGTAGATCCCTCTCATAAGGACCATGTGCTACAAGCATTGGGTCGACAGTTTTGGGACCATAGGCATCTGCTTGCCGACAAGTATATCTACAATGCGAGCGAGGTAGAGGACCCGGATGATCCAGAAGCAACAAGTGATGTAAGGCCACCGTGGGAGGTGTACGATGGTATCACAGAAGAGTAGTGGACGCAGTTCGTTGAGGCTCGTCACACCGAGGAGTTTAAGGTGCATTTGTTGTGTTGTTCTCTAATTCATATGATGTCAATTATTATAAATCGCCTCACATAATATATATTTAATTTAAATTTTTTGTAGGCTCTTCGTGCGTAGCAGCAAGCGAAAGCGAAAAAGAATTTGAACCCTCATCACTTGGGCGGCAAGGGTATCTCCGAGCGTACCATGGAGTGGGAGAAACAAGGTCTACTACCATCAGATATACCTCTGAGTGCTAGTGAAAAGAGGATGAAAATATGGAAACTCAGTCGCATTCCTAAAAAATCCAATCCTGAAAATCCTTAGTATGATGAGGCCATGGCAGCCGTTATAAGTCAAATGGTGAGTTAAAATTTTAAAAGAGTATAATGATAGTTAATTCAATGTTGAAAATTTGGTTTGTGTGACTTTCTATGTAACACCCCTACCGCTAATACCGTCATTACCGTTCAATCTCCTTATACAATCTAGATTCACGCAGCGGATACTTACATACTCAACGGTGGGTGATACACTGCCGTTAGTCACCCACATGACTAACAAGGCTACTACTACTACATACAACATCGGTCTGATGGACCGGAATCCCGAGTACTACACATCTACAATACATACTCCATTTATCAATCGAATACTACAATGTTCCATTCAACACTTTACTCCTTCATAAACCATACAATACAAAATACATAACCGAGTTTACTAGGTTCCAAATACAAATACAACGCTTCCTTCAATTTCATACATACTCATCACGAGTCTATCCACTACCCATTCCTCACAAACTACTTACTTCCTAAGTACAAGGGTGTACCACTTAGTACACCTCTACATTCTACTTCTACTATCCGAGTGTAGCCACCGGTCTCTTACCTTGACCACATCCGCTTTAGGTACCTGCACACTAAAAACGTTCCCACTAGGGGGTCAGCTTTCACTGCATATGATAACCGCATACCCCGCGTACTAGTGAGGGTACGCCGACCACTTGGTCGAATACATGCGATTGATTTCATTCAAACATACATGCATACATGCTCTTATGCATAACATTACAATACATTACGCAAGGAATACACACATACACGTCAATACACACTCTTCAATACATACATGGTAACCCATACAAGCCATCAGATACATTCTTACCTTTCCGAGATCCGCAATACACAATACATATACAATACATACGCAATACATACACAATACGCCATCCTTGTTAGCTCATGTTGGTCCACCCGGGTTAATCGGGTGGAGATGCTACCCATTTAAGGGGTTTGGGCCGCGGACCAGTTTAAGAGTCAGGAATCGGATCCAACCTCTTGTGTCTCCTCATCCTCACGCGTGGCCGAAGCTATATCAGACTTCTACTCATTCCAATTTATTCCTTACTTATGTTAGGAGTTAAGTAGTTAGGAATTAGTAGAAGTCACACATTCAAGCCACATACACATTACATTGTTCATATACACATCCATACGCAATACAATACAATATACAAGTACACTACGAGATACAAATACACTTCATCATTATTCATATATTTCATGAATTATACAAACTAGTGTTCAAGACAATAAATATCAAGAACAACATAAGTCAAGCACAGGTAAGTGTAATGTAGTCCGATTCATGCATTTATCTTATTTAGGTGATCAAATAAGCACACAAATCGGGGTAACCAGATTAGGATACAGGGCATGAAGAAATCATACCTTTTACCGGAATTTACTTTACCGGGTGCTCCCTTGTTCCTTTGGTTCTCTCTTGTCCCTTGATTCTTATCCACGAACCAATGACTACATGTTAAATGGTTCAATTAATACTAAGCATTACAATGCATACATAACTACTACTCCCGTACTTACCCCGTTGTCCCATTGTTTCGGTTTAACTTAATGCTCATATACTTACATTTCTCTTACTTAATTCTCCAACTCGTTTATACCTTTAATGACCCTTAAACATCATTAATTAAGTATTAAATTTCTTATACTAACATTACCATTCATTACCTTTCCTTAAAAGCCATTTAATAAGCTTAATTTTACAATTTTTGGTTGGTCCGGGACCTTATCCGGGTCTTAAGTCCCAGACCAGCATGTGGTCATACTCCTCGGCCTGTTTTGAATTATGGTCCGGGACCTTATACATAAGGTAAGTCCCGGACCCAAGGCTCTGTAAACTCTCGAACGAAATTTTAATTTGGCCCTAGTCCTTGCACATAAGTCAAGTCCCGGACCCATACTTATTGAAACTCTCGGCCTATTTTGATGGGGTGGTCCGGGTCCTTGTATGGGACTTAAGTCCCGGACCACCCTCTGTCATCAACCCTCGGTCTGTTTTAATATGCTGGTCCGGGACTTAGTCCTGGACTCAAGTCCCGGACCCTGCTAAACTTTCTATAGATTTTAAGTTTTCAAAATCTGTTACAATCCAAACTTTGCCTAATTAAATTCCCATTGTTCCTACACTTAATCCTACATGTTTAAGCACCTAATTAAGCTCCTAAACATGCTCAAATCCATTACCAACTCATTACTCCTTTTCATACTAATTCACACACCAATTCTCCACAGTTTCCTTTCAACACTTACACAAATCCTTCCTAGTTTTGGTTTGCTACAGATTTTAGTTCCTACTTCCCCCATGCATATCCTCGTCTCCTAATGCCATTTCCAAGGCCTACAATGCATTTCCTTACCTCTTCAAGTTCAACACTCTTTTTACTAGGTCTTGCACACAAGTTCTCCTAGTTTCTCCAATACAATTCAATAACTCTTGCTACAGATTTTGCATTCTTTCATTCTCATACAATAACTACCATTCCATAATTACCAAACATCTCTATTAACTCCAATACACACCTTGGTTCTCCCATTCACCAAGTCATCCATAAATGCACATATTCCTACCGAAATTTTGCCATAGTTTACCTACAATTCTAACTTCTCCACATACACACTTTTTCATCAAATTCATTCCTAATCTAGCCAAACCACAAGGGTTCTACCAGCACACAAAGCTATACAAATCCATCTCCACACATCAATACTCCATCAAACATCAATACCAATATTCATACATAATATATTGGGCTCTAAGGCCTACAATTTACTTACTAGTTCCCAAATACTCAAAACTTCATAAACTTCAATACTAATACAATAGTTTAGGTTCTTTTATTTGTTTACCCACTCCCATTACTTTAATGCAATAGAATTTAACATTAGGAAGGAGCTCTTACCTTGGGCTTACTTTTCCTTTATTTCTTTTCCCATTCTCTTCTTCCTTCTTTCTTGCCCAAAATCGGTTATGTGGGGAATGGAGTTTCCAAACTCCACTCCCATCACCCAATGAGCACAAAAACAATTGCAATTAACATCCTAACCCTTATATTAATGCTAGTTCATTGAAATGTTTAAAGCAAGATTTCTAGGGTTTACCTTTGGAGTGTCTTAGAGGGTTTTTAGCCCTTGGTTCAAGAAGGTGAATCCACCACCATTGCAAGGTTGATATTATGCTCAAAGGAGAGAGAAAAAAAACAGAGCATTACAAATGGGGCAAAATCGGTTGTGAAAGAAGGTGAAGAAAACATGAGTTTTTCATGTAGATTTTTACCTTGTTGGAGAGAGGAGACTCCAAGCTACACATCGATGTTATTTTCTTCGCCAATGGGGTATACCCATTGAGAAGGGAAGAAATGGTGCCAAGTCAAAACAAGACACGGAGAGCATCCGGCCGGCCTAGCCGGATGAGAATAAAGTTGCATAGGGCATCCGGCCGCTTCAGCCATGGAAGTAGAAGCACATAGGGCATCCGGCCGTCTCCAACCGGATGAAAATAGGACTTAGACAAGGCAAAATATGGTACGATCGACCGCCTGTGGTCAGCAAAGATACTAAGAGAGGGTAAAACTGTACTTATACATGTAAAATACAGGCTGGCACCATGGAACCAAGGCCCAAAATACTACAAATAGGGATGTACCCCCAAGAAATAAGACACGACACATTTGGCAATCAAACTTACACTCGATTCTAACTAAGGCTTTCTCTCTCTCTACTCTTGCGAAATTCTGTGATCAAGAACAGGTAACGTAGAATAGAGGATCAGATCGGATTGTATCAGGATAGTATATACTGTTTCATTTGGCGCCGTCTGTGGGAAACGAACAGCAAGAAGCAACCACGAGACCACCTAGAAACAGGGAAGTAATCTGTAACGATTTGTAGTGGAAATCCTGAAACAACTAATTACATTTTTTGTAGGATCTGAATACGAGAAATAGCTCCAAGATCAAAGAAAACACCGAAGAACGCTACCGAGGATAACAATCGTTCTGAAGAAGAAATGAATTCGGAGATGCCAGAGGCCATCTCCAAAAAAGATCTCGAAGACATGCTAAAGGGACTAGTCAGATCCATTGACAAAAATATTGTAGAGGGAAACGAAACTCTGTAACAGGAACTAATGCAAAGAGACGAGGAGTATCATAAAAAATGGGATGAAATGACTGAGGCCATTGAGCAGCTGAGAAATAAGGATTCCAGAGGCAGCAATGGCGAGGAAAGTAAGGATAGGAAGCGTAATTCAATCATCAGTGAAGAACAAATGGAAGAATATGACCAGATAGACATGAGCTTGTACCCCTTCTCAGAGCGGATAAGAAAAGCAAAACTCCCGCCGCATTTCGTTGCTCCGGCGATTGAGAAATATGATGGGACTGGAGACCCCGCCCAACATATTAAGAAGTTCATGTTTGCCATGAACACTCAGGGGATCAGCTCCCTCGCTCTCTACAATTTATTCCCCGGAACGCTTTCGAAGAGAGCGTTGGGATGGATCTCCACGAGACCGCCACAGTCCATCACAAGCTTCAAACAGCTGACCGGAGAATTCCAGCAATACTTCGCTGCAAGTAAGAGGGTTAAAAAAGAAACAATAGAATTGATGGACGTTAAGCAGCGAAAAGGAGAAACTGTGAAGGAGTACAGCAAGCGCTTCCATAAGAAGGTCACAGAAATCGACGATATCGATGAGAAGATCTTGATCAAAGCCTTTGGTAATGGTCTGGCTCAGCCTCGGCTTGCTGGAAAAATCGCAACAAAAGCACCAAAAACTCATGGAGAATTAGCTGAAATGATCCATGATTTTGTAAAATCTGAGATAGCAGAAAACAAGGCTAAAGAGCTAGCATATAGCTTCAAAGTTGCAGGGGAACCAGAAAAGAATGAAGGACATGGAGGAAATGCCGGAAGATGAGGGTCAAGGTATAAGCCATATTATGGCAAGACAACCGCCGGATCATCCTCTCAGGGGGCACAGCATCAAGGGGCAAGGACCATTGTCTACATTGACCCAGGGAAATATGCCGCTGCAGTAAGAGAAGGATACCTTCCTCAGCTAAGAAAGCCGTCACAGGGGGAAATTCCGGTTGCATTCTGCGAATACCACGGAAGCCGCAGCCACCGGACTGTAAACTGTGCTACCTTGGCCAAAGAGCTTCGGATCATCGAGGAGAGTAAGAAGGGAAAGTAGCCAGCCGGAGCACAAAGGCAATACGGCGGTCAACAGAGCGGTATCCAGAATGCACCTCGTGGGCGACAAGAGGAAGAGGCTCACCCCAGGCTTGATCCCGGCAAATCAGTGGGAATGATAACAGGTTTGTGAAGAAAGAGAGTAAAGTCTTTCTCCTTCATTCAAAATAACATTCAGAGTTACAATTTGTAATCTACTTTAAGATGAGAATTTTATATCACATACATTGTCAAAATCATGTTATCAAGAGGAGAAATAAAATTTCTATTGCATTTTTATTTTTTCAGCAAACCCCTTTTTCTCAAAAAAAAAGAAAGCTAACAAAACTTTCTCTAAGAAAACTCACAGGACTTTTTTCAGAAGTAGGACCACTAACCCCTAATGAACAAAAAGGCACATCAAGTACATCAAGAACACCTGGAGAGGAAAATCGCCAAAAAAGAAAGTTTTCCTCCAATTTTCTTCTCCGACGAGGATGAAGATGGAGTGCTATACCCGCACAATGATCCACTTGTCATTCGTGCACAGGTAAACGATCGAATGATGGAGGGAATTCTAATCGATAGTGGGGCCGGAGCAAATGTCATATCAGCTGAGGCGGTTAGGAAGTTGGAGGTACCTGAGGACCGGATCAAACCCTTTCAGCGGTTCTAGGAGGATTTGTAGGAGGCGTCTCTACCACGTCTTCCGGCAGAATAGATTTCACAATGACCCTGGGCCAAGAAGACGAAAGAAGAACAGAAAGACTCACGGCTTTTATTGTGCCAGGTCTTTCCAGGATATAACATGTACCTTGGAAGGCCAGGAATCAATGCTTTCAAAGCCATCCACCGCACTCATCACTTAAAAATGAAGTACTTAACCTCAAACGGGAAGGTGGTTACGATAAGAGGAAGCCAAAAAATGGCCCGAATGTGTGAAGTCCGCATGATGGACAACCTTCCTAGTGAGGAGGTGGTCAAAACTGTGGGATCAGACAAGGAGTTCAAAGGAAAGTTACCTTCTTCAGGGTCGAGTCAAGAAAAGGAAGGATGTCAAGCAACCCAAGATCCCCCCAGAGAGGTACATTTAAAATCTACCCTTCTAAATTTTTTAAAATAGGAACTGTTTGACAGTGGAGAGCAAACTCACTTAATGAGGTTCCTGGAAAAAAGAAGGGTAACATTTGCCTGGAGCACGGACGAGATGCCTGGAATAGACCCAAGCGTTATCCGGCATGAGCTCAGAGTAGACCCTAAGCATCCGGCGGTTAGGCAAAGAAAAAGGGTAATAGGGGAAGAAAGAGATTTGGCTGCACGAGCCGAAGTCCAGAAACTCCTCAAAGCTGGATTCATCAGGGAGGTCGCGTACCCGCGATGGCTGGCCAATGTTGTCATGGTAAAAAAAGCAAACGGAAAATGGAGAATGTGTGTGGATTTCACAGATTTGACTAAGGCATGTCCGAAAGATTTCTATCCCCTACCGTCAATAGATAGATTGGTGGTTTCAACTGCTCAAAGCTCTGTGTTGAGCTTTCTAGATGCTTTCTCTGGCTATAATCAGATAAAAATGAAAGAAGACGATTCGGAAAAAACATCCTTTATAACTTCAGCCGGAACATTCTGTTACAAGGTAATGCCTTTTGGACTAAAAAATGCAGGAGCTACCTTTCAGCGAATGATTGACAATGTGTTTTGTCAACAACTTTCCCGAAACGTGGAAGCTTACATTGACGATATAGTCGTAAAAAGTCCATCAAAAGAACAACACATGAAGGATTTCGAGGAAACATTCGACACTCTGGACAAATACCAAATCAAGCTGAATCCAGTGAAGTGTGTATTCGGTGTAACCAAAGGAAAGTTTCTTGGCTTTATTGTTGGACAACGAGGTATTGAGGTCGATCTGGAAAAAATTCAGGCAATCCTCAACCTCTCCCCTCCAAAAAATATCAAAGATGTCCAAGCCTTGAACGGGAGACTCACGGCGTTAAGCAGATTTTGTTCCAAACTTCAGGAAAAATCAATCCCGTTCTTCAATATCCTAAGAAAGAACAGCAAGTTCCAATGGGGACAAGAGTGTATAGACGCATTTGAAAAGATCAAAGAGATGCTTCGGGATTTGCCTAAATTGGGTGTACCCGCCCCAGGCCAGGATCTGTACCTTTACTTATCTGCGACAGATTGGGCAGTCGCAGTTGTCTTGATTATGGAAGAAAAAAGGGAGATACCAGTCTATTATACTGGCAAAATTTTGAGCCCAACAGAAGGACGATATACAAACATAGAGAAAATCCTGTTTGCATTGGTGGTGGCGTCAAGGAAATTACGGCCCTACTTTCAGTCGCATCGAATCTTTGTCAGAACCAACTGGCCACTCAAACAAATAGCTAACAATCCAAACGCTTCCGGCCGGATGGTGAGCTGGACAGTGGAGCTAACACAATATGAAATTCACTCTTACCCAGAACATCGATTAAAGCACAGGCCTTGGCAGACTTCATAACAGAAACAAACTTTGCAAGAGAAGAGAAACAGCTCCAAAACTCATACACCATCTTGGTTGACGGAGCCCGATGCAAAAATGGGGCAGGAGCTTGAATAGTAGTACAAGCTCCGGATGGACAAAGTCTAAATTACGCCTTCCGGCTAGACTTCGATGTTACCAACAATGAAGCTGAGTACGAAGCCCTCATTCGGGGTTTGGAGGTGGCTACCGCCCTAGGGGCAACATGTTCCATAGGAAGATACCCTCTCTATTTTTTCCTTCCTATAAAATCATGTTGAAAATAAAGCTCATAAAATTTAAAACTTTAGTAGAATTAGAGGTATACTCAGATTCCATGTTGGTAGCAAGACAAAGCGACTACATCTATGAGGTCAAGGAGGAAAAGCTGTGGAGGCACTTGCTCAAAGTCCAAGAGCTAAAAGCAAACTTCCAAAGATGTGAGCTAAAGCACCTCCCTCGTGAGGAGAATGTTGAAGCTGATGCCTTGGCAAAATTTGCAAGTATGGCCGAAAAAGTACCCAATGAGGTATGGTTGGAAATCAAGACTACATCAAGCATAGACGGGGCTCAAGTGTTTACAGTGGAACCAAATGATAAAACAGAATCTTGGATGACCCCAATCATAGATTACATACGGCAAGGAAAGTTGCCGGAAGAAGAAAAGGAGGCCAGGATAATAAAAAGGCGGGCCGCATCATTTTTCATTGAGAATAACCAGCTATATAAGCGATCTTTTGCAAGACCAGCATTGACGTGTGTTACCATATCCGAAGGAGTAGAACTAATAAAAGAGGTGCATGACGGGCTCTGTGGAAACCACCAAGGAGAAAGAACCACAACGCACAAAATCCTGAGGCTCGGGTACTTTTGGCCAAAAATGATGGAACATTGCAAAGAATACATACAAAAGTGTCTCAAGTGTCAGGAACACGGGAACAAAATACACAATCCTCCGGCGGTACAAAAATCTATCCTCTGCTCAATCCCTTTTGCTATGTGGGGATTAGATATTGTGGGACCATTCCCAGAAGCTTCATCAGGATGGTTCAAGTTCATATACGTTGCAATCGACTATTTCACAAAATGGGTCGAGGCAATGCCCACTATCTCTATCACGGCTAGAAAGTCACAGGAATTCATCTGGAAATATGTGGTATGCAGGTTCGGCATACCAAAGACAATAATAACTAATAATGGAACTCAGTTCAACTGCGAGAGCTTCCGGGAATTCTGTGAAGAATGGAAGATTGACTTAAGGTTCGCATCAGTAGCACACCCTCAAGCAAATGGGCAAGTCGAGAATGTGAATGGTCAGATAGTGAGGGCAATAAAGAAAAAACTCGATGAAAGAAAGGGAAAGTGGGCAGAGCTGTTACCCCAGATCCTTTGGTCTTACAAAATAACGGAAAGGGGGCCGACAGGGGAAACACCCTACAGACTAACATATGGTTCGGAGGCTGTCATTCCGGCGGAAATTGTGGTGCCATCAACAAGGTGGGAATCATATGACGAAGAAGTCAACAATCAAGGAATACAAGATCGTCTAGACCTCCTCGAGGAGACTAGAATGGCCGCCGCAATAAGGATGGCGAAAGATAAATCCAGAGTTGAGCGATATTTCAACCAAAGGATAAAGGAGCGGAGTTTGGCCCAGGAGAGTTGGTTCTTCGAGAAGTTAAGCAGCCTAAGAAGCTAGAACCCCAATGGGAAGGACTATACATCATACACCAAAGGACAGGACGAGCTTCATACCGCTTGAAAAATGGTGAAGGATACGAATTGCCACATTCTTGGCATGGAGAATGTCTAAAAAAATTCTATGTATAAAATTTATGATTCATTAATAAAGAGGTATTATTTTCGAAAAAGACCAAAAGTATGCACCGGCCAACGAGCCGCAGGCTATCATGCCTTGAAAGTAAGCACCGGCCAACGAGCCGCAGGCTATCATGCCTTGAAAGTAAGCACCGGCCAACGAGCCGCAGGCTATCATGCCATGAAAGTAAGCACCGGCCAATGAGCCGCAGGCTATCATGCCTTGAAAGTAAGCACCGGCCAACGAGCCGCAGGCTATCATGCCTTGAAAGTAAGCACCGGCCAACGAGCCGCAGGCTATCATGCCTTGAAAGTAAGCACCGGCCAACGAGCCGCAGGCTATCATGCCTTGAAAGTAAGCACCGACCAACGAGCCGCAGGCTATCATGCCTTGAAAGTAAGCACCGGCCAACGAGCCGCAGACTATCATGCCTTGAAAGTAAGCACCGGCCAACGAGCCGCAGGCTATCATGCCTTGAAAGTAAGCACCGGCCAACGAGCCGCAGGCTATCATGCCTTGAAAGTAAGCACTGGCCAACGAGCCGCAGGCTATCATGCCTTGAAAGTAAGCACCGGCCAACGAGCTGCAGGCTATCATGCCATGAAAGTAAGCACCGGCCAACGAGCCGCAGGCTATCATGCCTTGAAAGTATGCACCGGCCAACGAGCTGCAGGCTATCATGCCTTGAAAGTAAGCACCGGCCAACGAGCCGCAGGCTATCATGCCTTGAAAGTAAGCACCGGCCAACGAGCCGTAGGCTATCATGCCTTGAAAATAGGCACCGACCAACGGGCCGCAGGCTTCCATATCTTAAAAAAATCCGGCTAAAAACCATAGATGGCCATACATTGAAAGAAAAAGATCCGGCCGGAACAAAAGTCCAAAGCCGCAAACTGACATAACTTGCATAAGATAACCATACGTGCACCATTAAAAAAAAGAAGAGAGAATATCATGGCAATAGAAAACTTGGCTCAAAAGAGGTACTCCGGCAGACAAATAAGTAAAGATGGTGAAAAATATAGCTTATATTTCTCCCAAAGTGGGGTAAAAACAGTTACAAAATATGATCATTACAAAAGATTCGGCAAACACAAAAATACATGCCGAAACAAAAACCCCTCTAGAAATAAAAACAAAACTTCTATTCTACTTTTTCTACAGCTTCTTTTTCAGCAACTAATAATCTATCGCCGCTACCAGCCACACTCTCAGAAGACTTGGACCTCTTAGAAAGACGCTGCATCCCTCCGGCAGACGGCAGGATGTTGCTTCCAGCTGGAAGGAATGAGGCTTCGCCGGTGCCAAAGCATGTCTCTCCAGGACTGCGGCAGAACCTCTCGAGCTCCAAGAAGAAGTTGGACTTCTGAGCAACGGCCTTGAATTCCAGCTTGTTGTACAGATCATCATCCAGTAACTCTCCTTTCTCGAGAGAGTGATCTGAGACAATCTGCTGGCAAATATCGACTATCCGGCGGCACTGAGAAGCAAAGGACTCCTTTAGATGGGCATTAATGGTGCCTTGCTTCTGTATCTCCTCTTGAGACTGCCGGGAAAATGACATAAGCCTGGCCACTTGAGATTCAAGGGTCAGGACTTGGGCTCGATACTTATCACGTTAAGAATTGGAAAATGACAGCTCCTCCTTAGCACGGACTACCCGACCATTCAACTGATTGACGTGCTTCAGTAGGTTGGCAGAACTCAAGCCTAGCCGGAACACAAAAAAAGAGTAAGAAGAAGAAGGGACAAAAGAAGAAACAAAAGTCGAAGATCTGAAAGTTTACCATGGCCTGATGGTTCAGTATTCTCGGCTTGAGATCAAGACATGGCTTCCTCCAGCTCTTTTACTCTCTCTTCCAACCTGGTCCTCTCTTCTATCAAGGCAACTTTATCCGCAGAAAGGGTTTTCTTCTCCTCTTCCAAAAGAGAGCAATCTCAGAGCAGAGACTGCTTCTCTTGATCAAAGGAGGACCTTGACTGCTCTTCCAGTGCGGCCTTTTCCTCCGACAGGCGATCAAGCTCCTGCATGAGCTTTTCTTTTTCCTTCACAAGGGCCTCATTCTCCCGCTGAAGAGTTTGCTTCTCCAGTTCGAGCGTTTCAGCCTCCTGCTTGTAAGAATTCCTCTCCTGATAGAAAAAGGTCTTGTCAGCTTGAAGAGAGTTCACCTCGTTCCGGTGAATACAGTGCACCTGATCCAGCAAAATGTCTAGGTCAGAGAAGGCCCGAGTCGGCTTATCTTTCTCAAAATAGAAGAGATGATTTCATACCTCTATCAAAGTGTTGTCAGCTTCCACGATCCGGCCTTTTAGAGAAAAGTTTTCTTCTCGGAGTTTCTTCAGCTGCAACTCATTCTCATCACGCTGACGCTCGCATTCTCGCTGGGACAACTGCAGGTCTTTGTTTATTGCCTCAGTTCTCTCCTTTGCCTTATGGTCAATCTCATACTCAACCTGATCAATGTAAGCATCATGAGAGGAGCAGGACAGCTTCAGTTCCTCTTCAACATTATTGGCTAGGCTTTCCTCGTAGTGAAGCTTGGATGGAGATTGCCGAAGTGAACCTCAGCACTTTGAGCCATGGACATCACCTAAAAACAACACAATTCACAAAATTAAGGAAAAACCAAACCAAAACAGGAGAGAAACACAAAAGAGATACACATGCCAACCTGAAAGATGCCCCCCCACATCATTTCAAACACATCATTTATTGGGAGGGAATGCCGCATGATGGCATCTGCCCCCCCATCTCCGATCCGCAGCCTTTTTTTGGTAGCAGTAAAGGTTGCCGGAGGAGCAAAGATCCAGTCTAGATGACCAGATCTCTTTATTGCCTCCTTCCAAACGGAGGAATACTTGGCAGAGTCGCAGGATATTAAAGGGAGGGGGTGCCCGCAATGGTAGAACCACCCTTCCTTTTGGGAGGGTCCACTGTAGGACTCTTGAGCAGGAGGAGGAGGGGAGGAAGAAGAAGAAGCTATGTAGTCCTCTCTTTGCTTACTCCGGAGCTCAGGATTCTCAGGCACCTGACGATACTCCATTGCTCTATCCCTTGCCACATCCGTGGCCGCAGCAACATCAATGGAGAATGATCCTGAGACCTCAGGATCACCAGAGGTTTGTCCTTCTCCTGATGTCCCTAGCTGTGAGGCCTTCGACTTTGATGTAGTTTTCTTCTTTAGTCTTTGTTTAACAGGAACAGAGACTGCCGCAATGACAAAAACAAATGTGATTACATTATCGAAAGACACTGGTATGTACAAAACCGGAAGCGGAAGGGCACTGCAAGAATCAAACCCGGTTCGGTCAAAGGACCAGCACGGAAGTCTGTGGCCTCCAGGGTGTTTTCTTGAGCAGGATCTGAAAAAAAGTAACCCGTCAAATCAGGAAATTGCTCGCAAATAGGAGTCGGATGACCGGACTCCCGCCCCAGGCGAGAACCAAAGTCCAGACCCGAACCAGGGGTGAGGGGAAGGAAGACGCGATGCCCGGACTCGGGGATCACGTGCCAAGTACCTGACAATCTGGCCGTAGCGTGATCCGGGGATTCCACCCTTTTCTTTTTCTTTGAATGACCAGCTTGGTCATCCTTGGCTTCTTGCCTGGGAAGCTTTGTAGGAGGAGGGCTATCCCCTAGAAGCTGCTCAGCCGCATCAGTAGCCGCCTCCAAAGTGTCGTAGTAGTTGATTTTCTCGTCCCTAATCTTGAAGGTGATGAAGTTCCAGCTGTGGAATGGGCCGATCTTCTCCCCCTTCTGGAAGAAGTCTACATACGACACACCGAAGCAATAAGCAAATCAATGAAGACGACAAAACGTATACGGAAATAAAAAAGCACTTACTGTGATAAGTCTTCATAGAAGATAGGCGTGCTTTTGTGAAAAACGCCTCGACGGTCGGCGGCTTTTTGCTTACTACCCTCAGAATCTTCGAGATAGGCAGTTCGGCCGGAGGGGTTTCTGGAGAAATCAACTGTCCCCCAAGACCCGGCCGGAAGGGGGAACAATGACGAACCACCGTGGACTCCACCCATGCACCTTTTTATAGTCAAAAAGGGAATATCCGGCTTTCGCAATTAAGGTTAGACTATCAGGATCGACTATAACCGTGAAGAATCGGATAAAATCGGTGCCCTCCGGCCAAATCTTGCTTTCTTCACAGAGAGAGACGAAGGCGTGAAGATGGGAAATCGCCTTTGGGTGAAGATGGGAAAGGGAACAGCAGCGGCGAAGGAGAAAGCCCAAGACAAAGGGATGTGGGGGAATAGTCAGGCCGGAGCGGAAAAAATCGCCGTAGACCACGTACCCACGGCCAAAATCGTCGTTGGGGTGAGAATCGGGGGACGGTAGGTAAACCTGGGTACCACGTGGGGCTTCGACCCCCCTGAGACAATCGCAGAGGGAGGAATAGTCAAGGGAGGAAGGAGAAGGCTCGTGCCCAGACAAAAAGGGCTTTAAAGGTTTCAGATACGTGGGGCGAAAGCCGTTGGAGGAGCGGCAGCCCTGAATCGCCTCAATAGCCGGCGGAAAATTCGCAGCAAGCTTACTTTGTTTTGGGCCGGAGGTAGACATTGTAGAAGCTTAGTGAGGAAGCAGAGGACGGCGACAACAAAGGGTGGGACAGAGCGCAATAGCAGAGTGGCGAGAGAAAGAAGGGAAGTCGAAACGGGAGAATAAAGGAAGAAAGAGAAGGAAGCTCAAAAAACTCGGACTTTAAGGAAATTTTTCTCCCGCCCAAATAAATTACATATATATATGTGCAAACAAAAAACACCTTTTTTGTAGGGGAAAAGAAAGGACCGTACGCTTCCTAAAGACGGTTCCGACGTTTGGTCGAAAGAGGGACCCTGCAAATTCCACACTAAAGACAGGCGGAAAATTCAAAAAGTGGTAAAAAGCAAGTTCGGGTCACAAGCTTCGTGTGTGGCCAGTAAAAAGTTCTTTCTCTCCAGATATGAAGAAAAAGAACTTGTGGGACTGAGATAGGGAAAAGACGAGGCATAGACAGACCAAAGAACCTCAGGGATGGCTGCAGTCACAAAAATTTTCACCGAAGCACAGGCATAGGACATAGAAGTTCTATCTTCTTCTCCAAGAATTCAGAAAGATAGAACTTGTGGGACTGATGAGAAGGGAAGAAATGGTGCCAAGTCAAAACAAGACACGGAGAGCATCCGGCCGGCCTAGCCGGATGAGAATAAAGTTGCATAGAGCATCCGGCCGCTTCAGCCGGATGGAAGTAGAAGCACATAGGGCATTCGGCCGTCTCCAGCCGGATGAAAATAGGACTTAGACAAGGCAAAATACGGTACGACCGACCGCCTGTGGTCAGCCAAAGATACTAAGAGAGGGTAAAACTGTACTTATACATGAAAAATATAGGCTGGCACCATGGAACCAAGGCCCAAAATACTATAAATAGGGATGTACCCCCATGAAATAAGACACGACACATTTGGCAATCAAACTTACACTCGATTCTAACTAAGGCTCTCTCTCTCTCTCTACTCTTGCGAAATTCTGTGATCGAGATCAGGTAACGTAGAATAGAGGATCAGATCGGATTGTATCAGGATAGTATATACTGTTTCACCCATGAAAATGAACTTCCTCATTTTTGGATTTTGAAAAGAGATAAATGTAGAGGATGATGAGGGGATTACAAATATGTAATTTGTTTTTGATTTGGAGCTTACATGAGGATGGAGCATGAGGATGAAGAAGGGAAGCCATTGTTGTTGTTGGAGAAGCTCAAGAAATCACCCACCAGAAGAGAGAGGAGGGAGAAATCGCTGGGTGAGGAAGAAAGGAGAAAGAGAAAAGAGAGAGTGAGGTGAGAGAGAGTGTGGGGGTTACTTTTTATTTTTCTTATTTGTCTTTTAGCATATTAGGAAGTGAAGAGGGTGTGTGAGAGAGGGGGGCTGTCGACCAACACACACACACTCACTTTTTTTGCTTTTTATTTACAAAAGTGGACACACTAGTTTTATTTAATTACACTCTCACCCCACTACTTCCCGGTTGTTACAGTTTTTACTAATCGAAACCCGTTTTCCGGAATTTTCTCATTTCTTTACTTTTATTAATTATTAAGCTTCCGTTAATGCTTATTAATTATTATTTAATGATTTATAGTTTTTATGGTTTCATTTGACCACTTAAAATCACGTTTTCGAGTTTTCTCGAAAAACGTGTGCTAAAGCTCTATTAGCGTTTTAATACATTATTTGGTTCCGTTTTCCTCGGGAGTTGTTCCCATATATTATTTTGGTCTTATTAAACCTTAAGAATCCATATAATACGCTAACCGAGGTCTCATACCTCCTATAGTTTTTTAACGCTTATTTAGCGTTTTTCGCTTTTTAAGCGTTTCTTTATTTCTTTTGGTTTTATTTTTCCTTACCAATATTACTTAGGCGTCATTAGGCCCTTAAATACGTATTAGATTCATTTTAAATCCCTACATTTAACTTCGGGGTATTTCAATCTACCCCCCTTAAGAACTTTGTCCTCAAAGTTGTTCGAGGTTATGGGGTTACTACACTTACTCATTCTTACGTGTCTAATACCAAAAGTCATACATTCTTCCTCCTTACTAATTCCCAAATCCATTACTCAAGGTTTCTACATACCATGCCGTACCAACGTGCAATAATTACTCCAATCCGCATTACTACCAACCATCCAGTTCCTCATTACAAACTTTATACATACATACAGTGCAGAGCTATACCAAAGCAATGCGATACACATTACAATCCCGCAGGCACTCAGGTCATCCCGACACAGGACTCCTCTATGTCCCACTGCCCTTGGAATAATACAACATGCTACACTACTATCTTCCCCGATACAAGCTTCTAACCAAATCTTCGTTCTCAGTCTAAGGAAAATCCTTCCCAACAGCTAATTAGAAATCCTTCTAAAGCATACAACTCCAAATTCCAATTTATATTCATTACATCTATCCTATGCGTGATTCTTGTGACCACTAAAGGGGAGCTTCAAGAATCATTCGACCCTGATATGATTAGCACCAGTGTTGAACTATCTTTCCACCCCAATTTGTGTTCAGTTTCCCTTGATCTGATCAGGATCAAGTTCGACTTCCCACATCAGTTTCAAACAAACAAATAATTTAGTTGTTTTCATTTTCTATCTTTTTACCCTTTCTAGTCGTGATTACGAATTCATACATCTCCAAGGGATGGAATCAGTCAATCAATCATCCTCACTCTACTTCCCAAATACTTTACTCCGTGGTTCAATACCTAAATGCTCATTTCATCAGCCTTCACTACTTCCATTCATTACTCTCCATCATTTCAATTATTCTAACTAGGGATTACCATACTTGTAAAATTTAGTTGCCCTCAATTCACTTCCAATAATTTACTAACGTATACACTACACCTAGACTTCATTCATCTACTACTCTCATTCATTTCGTACTACATCTTCAAAGGCTACAATACTTGTGGAGCTCCGTCCACTACTCGTTACTCTTCTTTACTAATACTCTTACACGGTGTTACAAGGTAGGTATATCCATCCTATGGTAATTGCATCTCTTGTGCCTCATTACCACAATTTCAATACGAATGAATGCTTATGTTTATTTAACATAGGCATCAATCATCAATTCGTTTCTCGTTTGTGCTATGCACATTATCGTTTATGTGTTTTCTTCATGAAACTTATACTAAGCGGTTTTCACTCTACCCCCCTTAAAAGGGATTACACCCATGTAATCTCCCATATGTTATTATTATTAAACATTGGTTACTCAATTTGGGTAATCTGAAGCGTTTTAGCTTCATTACGGTTTGTTACATAATATACCCTTGTCAAAGGGTCCTAATCATAACAATGGTTTAGTCTTTGCACCAAGGATTCCTATATTAGTTTATTTAACTCATAGCCAATTCGGTTCTAGCATATTAGGCTTCAAGGCATTGATAGCCATTCTACTATACTTACTAGCCATTCTAGCTAGGGCCCACTAGCTTCTGCTGCGCGACTCTGATAACCTGGGTTATTCACCCTTCTTGTTATCCTTAATGTGCTATACATCACCTTTTTATCCGTCTATTATGGGAATAAGGTTTACCAAACAATTGCGGTATTCTTTTACCGTGTTTGAACTATAATTAGTTTTAGATTGTAACCAGCTCTCTAGCAATCTATTATACATACTGTTCGTACTCCCACGATTATTCGCTAAGTTCCTCCGACTTATTGTCGGGCGAGGTTAAGTCACTACTTAGTTGTAGTGCTTCCTCTGGTGTCAATAGTTTCTGAATCATACCAGTTCTTCTGGTTTAGTACAAGTGTTCTTTACTTGTATGACCTTACATTTCTATGCGTCGGTCCTAGTGACTTTGTTACGTCTCCTTTCACCTTTTATTCCAATGGGATTCACATCTTGTGATTGTTAGTGTGTTTCACACTCTTCGTGCTTCTTTGGCCTCAGGCCGCACGGTCTGTTGCTAAGCTTCCTTAGCTGGCTTGTGCCATATTTGTTGGTGAAAAGAAGGGTTTACTACGGTTTACATTTTCCATATCCCTAGCCATCCCATTAGATCATTAGCTGCACAAGTGCAACACCAAAACACTCAGTCATACAGAGTGTAGAGGCGTAAACGCTTGACAGTAAGTCACTTATGTGATAGGAAAGAATATTTCTGCCAGTCATCTCATACTTATACTCCGTGTTATTATCTGCTACTTCCTCATGGCGGTCGCTTGTTGCGCACCGTATCCTTGCTCATTGTATAACATTGTTTTTACAGTTTCTGTTACTGTGGTAGTTCCTCTTCACTTATTGCCATTGTTATTGGCACCATTTCCTTATGGTGTAAATACACTTGGAGTTTCCTGTGTTCGTGTGTATGACGGTTGTCGTAGCATACCACAATCTTATTATCTTCCCAATGTGGAACTTGGGTTTTATGTGTAGGTTAGCTTACCTCACATTCTATCATTATTTGTGATACAATTTACCAAGTGTCATGGTTGATAATGGATGAAGTAATTTATCGGGTTACAAGCTCTCTTGAGCGTTGGTCATTCATGGTGTGCAATGTGCACTCATATTGATTGTTTTTGACAATTACTGTCCTCCCAAAGCTGAGCATTGGTTATAGGCTCCAGCTATGCAGTATTACTTGGGTATATACATCGCCGGGACGTCCCAAGAAACTTCAAGGGTTTTCTGTCCCTTTCTATCATTGGTAAATGAAGTTCTGGTTGAGAGGCTTGTTGCCACTCATAGGTCTCATAACAAGATTTACCAATTTGGTGTTTACACAATGGTTGATCACCTATGAGGGTGTATATGGAGTATGCTTACTCCTTCGAGCTTCGATGCCCTTAAGTGATGTGCTTCTCCAGTCCATAGCCTCTTGTAGGCGTGGCGGTTCGGAAGTCTCACTTTCTTGTTTGATTGTCTCTTGGCAATAACTCTATGCGCAAGATTGTTGTTGTCGTATATGGAAGCCTTTCCTAAGGATTCATACCATTACCACGTTGGTGGTCTTGGTTAACGAGGGGTATCTTCACTTGGGTTCTCGTAGTGTCCAAGTGTGGACTAGGCCAATGTTGGCATTATTACGATTTTTATGCCTCCGTGTTACCATTTCTATAGGAGGCGTGAAGCTGAATTAAGAGTTTGTCTACTATATGCTAGGGTGATTCTCTAGTGACAGTGACATTGTGATAGCCATTAGTCTAAGCCACTCATGAAGTTGGGTTTGAATTGATGGTCCAGTTGTTGATTTCTTATCGTATGAGGCAATATCTCTCGCAAGTCTTGTTACTAATGGTGTGGGTTTTGCAACCGTTCAAGTTACATAACGTAGTTGGTTCCTGGCTTTTAAGCCTTATTGCTGCAAGCTATGCTCTTGCAAGCTGCTCATGCTTGTTTCCACTCTTTGTATACCCCATAGGTTGGAGGTATTGCTGGGCTCTCTGGTAAGTCGTGACATCACGCATCCGTTCATAGGAGGCCCTTTTGGCAAGCTGGTGCTAATTAGTGCCTTCTTGTAGTTTAGGGTATTTCCTGTTAAGTGAAATCCCTTCGGTGTCCTAACCGAGTGTGCGTTCTAGCTACCGTGCTGTTATCATGACGCTTTGCTCAACTGCTGTTAACTCAGACACCCTTCAAGGATTGCTCCTGGGTGTTGTTGGTTACGCGGTTACATCCGGCTAATGTTCCCGAGACGTTGTGTCCACTATACCGTCTTGTGGTACTGTGTTTAAGCTATCCCTTAGGGTTATAATGTCTCCCGTTCTTGGGCAGACCATTTATACTTGTTCCTAGTGCTTAAGACTGGGTTTAATATCCTCTTCAATGATGGATTATACTTTGTGGTAATCTTGTGATCGCTCTTGGGAACTCCACCCCGTTTGTCGAGCATTGTTAAGTTCACGTTAGGCATTTTCCTTACTGTGTTTAGGCTGGGTATCCCATCCAGCTGTTAGGTAATTGCTTGAATTATTTGAGACATATCCAATGTCTATACTTACTAGTCTGTGCTTTTTGCACTTCTCAATCTTCATTCCTTATTTCCAGATGGCTTCTCTGAGTTCCTTATACTTGTTCCTTAACTGAGCTTCCTCCTCCTTGATCGTCTGAGGTGTCCAATTGTTCTGGTTATGATTTACTCATGGTCCGTAGAACGGAGTTGACTACTTCCCGTGTGTCGTACACTACATGTATACATACGTGGGGTACCTTGTTGATACGTTACCACTTACCCCACTACTTGTCAGGCCCGCAAGCTCCTTCAGAGTGCAGTCATCCCACATCCCATAATTGGGTACACCCGTAGTGTTTGCCACACGCCTAGGTGAAGTATTCTGTCGTCAACTCCTCTTGTATCATGGTATGATACTCACCGTAATTCTGTTGGTTTGGTTTTAAAATCCAAGGTTTAAAATAAAGTTTGTGGTTTTGAAAGAAGAATTTGGTTTTGAAATCATGGTACGGTGTTAAAAGAAGTTCTTCATGGCATAGCCATGTTCGAAAACTTGACCAAGTCCAGCTTCCCGCTGACTGGTGTGTTCTAAATGTAGTGGTCAGGCCGTCAGGCCTTTCCATGGTTTCATTCCTCCAGATTTAGGATGTTTATCCCTGTAGTCGCTTTATCACTATCACGGTACATTACTATGTACCTGTGGTATGTTAAAAGTCATCCTGAATGCTCCCGTTATTACTCACTTGCCGTGGCAAGTTCGTGGTACTGGTGGTTTTTGGGTAAGCCAATGCCGGTCACAATATGGTTTCCACTGGTACTTGATAGTCCTGTTGACTCTTCCATTGATCTTGTTGATCATTTACTTAGGTTAATTACTCTTCTGAGTAACTTCTCAGTGAGTTTGACATGGCTATCATTGATCAGGGTACTTCTCCAATCCTTGGAGATTCCCCTTTTGATTTGGTTGTGTTATTCCTTGTTGCTCGTTCCCACACGTTTGTTGTGGTTACTGAGCCTGAGTTGGTTTAGGCACTACGGTTGTAGTTGCATCAGATTATATCTTGTGAATGTTCTTGTAGCTGTCTGAGCTATGTTGGCCAGGTTTGTAACCTTTTTGGCGTTGTAGTTTTGGAGTCAATCACTCCCGACTATGTCCTTAGCCAGCTAGCATGCCGTTGGTGGTGTTGCTTGACTATTACTGTTGTCCCGCAGACTTGTGTCTCGGGTTCCATTACTGCTCCTTTTCCATTTCGTTGCACGGTTAGTGCTTCTTTTCCTGCTGCTGGTTGTTTAGCTAGGTTCTGCGACTGCTAAGCATGTCGCCCCATGCTGTTGTAAGTTGTAGCCTCTTTGTGGTTGGAGTGCTTATTCCACCGCTATTAAGTGCGGGTATTGTTGTTCAACCGGGATACATCTCCGGGTCTTCCATTTCTTGGAATCTACTATATGTCAGGTTCTTCCTCTTGTAGGAATGTCTCATTACTGCCAGATCGGGTTTTCCCGAGTATGAGAGGGCTTTTCCTCTCTCTGGCGTCCTTCCCCAAGTTATACAATGGGGATGCGGTGAGCGGGACTGGTATTGAAGGTATCCGGTACTCACCGGGAGTTCCTAACTTGCATCTCTCTAATGCTATCACTCAGCCCTTAGCCCTAAGCTTCTAATTCCTAACTCGGTAATTCCTAAACTCGGTATTTCCAGTCATCAGAGCGATACTTCGCTCTGATACCACTTTTTGTAACACCCCTACCGCTAATACCGTCATTACCGTCCAATCTCCTTATACAATCCAGATTCACGCAGCGGATACTTACATACTCAACGGTGGGTGATACACTGCCGTTAGTCACCCACGTGACTAACAAGGCTACTACTACTACATACAACATCGGTCTGATGGACCGGAATCCTGAGTACTACACATCTACAATACATACTCCATTTATCAATCGAATACTACAATGTTCCATTCAACACTTTACTCCTTCATAAACCATACAATACAAAATACATAACCGAGTTTACTAGGTTCCAAATACAAATACAACGCTTCCTTCAATTTCATACATACTCATCACGAGTCTATCCACTACCAATTCCTCACAAACTACTTACTTCCTAAGTACAAGGGTGTACCACTTAGTACACCTCTACATTCTACTTCTACTATCCGAGTGTAACCACCGGTCTCTTACCTTGACCACATCCGCTTTAGGTACCTGCACACTAAAAACGTTCCCCCTAGGGGGTCAGCTTTCGCTGCATATGATAACCGCATACCCCGCGTACTAGTGAGGGTACGCCGACCACTTGGTCGAATACATGCGATTGATTTCATTCAAACATACATGCATACATGCTCTTATGCATAACATTACAATACATTACGCAAGGAATACACACATACACGTCAATACACACTCTTTAATACATACATGGTAACCCATATAAGCCATCAGATACATTCTTACCTTTCCGAGATCCGCAATAAACAATACATATACAATACATACGCAATACATACACAATACGCCATCCTTGTTAGCTCATGTTGGTCCACCCGGGTTAATCGGGTGGAGATTACTCTTTTACTCATTCCACAGTACTTACACATACATACTCATACTCATACATACTTACATACTTACTCTTACTCATGTTAAGTCGTCGGGACATCCGGCCCGGGGACTACTCCGTCCCACCACCGGGATTTACTTGACTCACCAATCCGGGATGCTACCCATTTAAGGGGTTTGGGCCGCGGACCAGTTTAAGAGTCAGGAATCAGATCCAACCTCTTGTGTCTCCTCATCCTCACGCGTGGCCGAAGCTATATCGGACTTCAGATTAGGCATTCTCCTCGTCGGATTTAGACTGGGTATTCATTCCAGCTATTTCATGCCTTTACTTCAAGATCTTCGAAGACATATCTAATGACTTTATTCAGTTGCTAGTGCTTCTCTCATTTCTTGACTCTTAATCATCCTTCTGGAGTGAGTTCTTGACTCATTTAGCTAGTGAGCTTATCTGGGCTCTTTCGATCGTTCGAGGTATATGACTGTTCCGGTTCGAATTTATCTTATGGTCCGTAGAACGGAGTCAAATACTTACTGTGTTTTGTACACTACTTGTATACATACGTGGGGTACCTTATTGGCACGTTACCACTTACCCGACTAACTCACAAAAGGGTCTGTCAGGCCCGCAAGCTCCTTCGGAGTGCGGTCGTCCCACATCCCGTATTTGGGTACACTCGTAGTGCTCGTCACATGCCTAGGTGAAGTATTCTATTGTCAACTCCTCTTGTATCGTCCCATGATACTTATCGTGATTCTCTGGTTTGGTTTAAAAAAAAATCTGAGGTTTAAAAAGAAAAGTTTGGGTTTTGAAAGAAACATTTAGGGTTTTAAAATAACTATTCTGTGTTAAAAGAAATTTTTCATGGTGTTGCCATGTCTGAGGTCTAAACCAGGTTCAACTTCTCGCTGATTGGTATGGTTTTAATATGATGGTCGGGCCATTAGGCCTCTCCAAGGATTCTTTCTTCAAGTCCTTAGCATTAATGATCCTATAATTGCTTCCATCTTCATGGTGGTACTTTAGTAAGTACTTGTTAGTCGTTAAGTCCGGTTGTTGTTGTTCCAACGGGAACCGTCTCCGGGATTTCCAATTCATGGAATCTACCGTATGACAGGCTCTTCCTCTTATAGAGTTTATTTTACAACTGCCAGATCGGGTTTTCCCAAGTAAGAGAGGTCTTTCCATCTCTCTGGCGTTCTTATCCCAACTTTAAAACGGGGGTTGCGAAGGGCGGGATTGGTTATGTAGGTATCTAGATCACACTGGAAGTTCTTAACTAGCGTATTTCACACGCTAACACTCAACCCTTAGACCTAAGTCTCTAATTCCAAACTCAGCATTTCAACCATCAAAGCGATACTTCGCTCTGATACCACTTTTTGTAACACCCCTACCACTAATCCAATCATTAACTCCTAAACCGTCTCAACTACCAACATCAAAGCAGCGGAAATTCATATTCCAACGGTAGGTGATACAATGTCGTTAGTCACCCACGTGACTAACAAGGCCAAATCCAATCCAAATAATCAATACAAATACAATATCAGTCTGATGGGTTATTATACCGAGTACACTACACAATGATACATTCCATTCCCTAATCAAATTTCAACCAAACACAAACTCCAACTCCATATTATACAAATACAAGCCTCTAATTAATTCTATACCGAGTTTCTACAACCATCAAGAGTCCAATACAATTCGGACTTACAAATCAATCTTTACAATGTACAAACGTTCCTAATCAACTACCCATGTTCAACCGCCATCTCCGTCCTACACTCGAACGGTAATCGGCTTCAAGTACCTATAGAATAAAAACGGTGCCTCTAGGGGCTCAACAAATTGCTGCATATGAAATTCGCATACCCCGCGTGCTAACGGGGGTATGCCGACTACTTTGGTCGAGAACATGCGGTTTATTTTAATTCAATCAACATGCTCATATACAAAGTATTCAAACAAGGAATACAAGAATAACCAACACACAAGTTTGTTAGTCAT
Source organism: Limonium bicolor (assembly GCA_023374045.1). Taxonomy (NCBI): domain Eukaryota; kingdom Viridiplantae; phylum Streptophyta; class Magnoliopsida; order Caryophyllales; family Plumbaginaceae; genus Limonium; species Limonium bicolor. The sequence continues at coordinate 310,675,138 of CM041780.1, forward strand.
AATATATTTTCACTTAGGCCTTGAGGGTTTCTACCTCACCATGCCTTGGTTCCTTATTCATTATCTACCCAATCCCGTGGGTTACTCTTACTCAAGTTCTCCTACTCTCAATCTCAATCAAGTTCTACAAGTTACCAACTTAACTCTCAACTCTCAAAATCTATCCTCAAACTCAATCTCAGTTCTCAATTCAATACTCCAATTCTCAATCAATACTCAAATTCTCAAAGGCATCTTTTAAGTCATTGCCCATGACTCCCGGGCAGAGTCATACACAAGACTCACCACCGAGCTTACAAATACAAAAGGAGCTATACACTTAGCTCCTCAAATTCTCAATCAAGTACTCAATCAAATTCTCAAATGTCCGTTTCTCTACCGGACTACTCAAATTCCCAAAACTCCTCTCTTAGAGTTATTTCATAATCACATGGATAGCCTAGAAGTATCTCTCTCGATAACATCTATTAGCTTAAGGAACTTCACAATGTATAGTTTTCTCAAATTTAAGGTTTTACCCAACTTATCGAATACTCTCATGTTCGGGACATTGTTTATATTAGTCAGATCCACTTATTGGGGTTCGACTATCTATCTAAGGGGTTTGGTGATCCCTTACCATTCTTTACTCCTCTCAAGGTTCATGTCTTGAGCATTCATTAAATCCTCTAAGTAGAGGTTCTTTATATACTTCCACTATTAATTGTTTTGTGGATTAAATCAATTCAGTTCTCTAACCGTTATCGGGAGATTCCACAATTAAGGCGTTACGGTTCGTAAATAATTACTAGTCCCATACTTACCCCGGTATCCCATTATTTCGGTTTTACATAAGTGTACTTGGTTTCTCAACTTACTCACTCACTTCTTAACCTTTGTTTATACTTCTTAGCACCTTTACAAGTCACCAAACAACTCCTCAACATCATCTAAAACCATTACCAATCAATCCCCTATGTTTTAGACATTTAAAAACACTCTCGGTTAAATTTTAAGGGTGGTCCGAGACTTGGTCCGCACCAAAGGTCCCGGACCAATACAGACTTGCACTCTTGGCCATTTTTTACCTTGGTAAGGGACTTGGTCCTGGACTTAAGTCCCAGACCACTTCTAGTTTTTACTCTCGTGGATTTTTTTATGCGGTCTGGGACCTTGTTCCTAACCTAGGTCCCGGACCCTACTAAAAACTATTACTTATGTAAATTTTCAGCCCCAAATCAACCCTTAATCCTCACCCAATAATTCCCTAATATTTCCACATGTTTTCTACACATTTAAACACCTCAAACACATGCTATAAACCTCTTCAAATCATTGGTCAAATCCTTACCCCAATTCTAGCTCAATTTCACAAATTCCAATTCTCACATTCTTGTATTTTGCACACTTGTGCATTTCTACTTATTCTTGATAGTTTCTACCTCCTACCAACGTTACCAAATCACTTAATTACCATTCCAATTCACTCCTAGACAAATGCACTCCTAAAACCCAAGTCTAACTATCATTTTCCTAAGTCCTGCACACTAGCTCATTTCTAGAATTTCTAAGATATCCTTATCCCTCCTTGCTACAGATTTTTCACACTCCCTTATCCATCCTCCATTTACCATTCCAACGTTATCAAACATATCTACTCAACCCAATACACATCCAACTTCTCCAATTCATTAAGTAACCTAAGAACACCCAATTTCTACACCAATTTTGCCATAACCTCCCCATAAACCAAACATATCCACATTCATCAATTTTCACCTTTTTCAATCCTAAACTAGACACACCCATAAGGGTCCTACCAGCACAAAATATTTCCTCAAAATCCCATCAAAACACAACATAAGCACTAAACATTAAGTGCATGGCTCCAAGGCCCTTAATTCAAACAAAATTTCACAAATTTCTCTTAGTCACAACAAACACAATTTTGCCCTAGGGTTTATCTCATCTTTTATTTTTCCCCAACCCAAATTCCAAAACAATTAATATAGTCATTAAGGTAGTTGTCTTACCTTAAATTCTCATGAGTTCCCATTACAAGTCTTCTCCTCTCTTACTCGATTTCGGTCAAGTGGGCAATGGAGTTTCCAAACACCACCTGAACATTCAAATGACACAAAATAGACATAATTAAACCTCTAAACCCTTAGGAAAATTCTAATTCAATGAAAGGGCTTAAAGCACAAGAGCTAGGCTTTTACCTTTGGAGCTTTAGGAGGAGTTTTAGCCCTTGATTCGAGAAGATGGTTCCACAACCATTGGAAGGTCGAAAAAAGCTCAAAAGAGAGAGAAAAACAGGGCATTAAAAGAGGTGAAAATTGGTCACCAAAAGAGAAGGAAGAAAAATGAGTTTTTCAAGAACCTTTTTACCTTAGATGGAAGAGGGGACTCCAAGCTTCAAGAATATGCCATTTTCTCTTCAAATGGCCAAAACCCATGGAGATAGACTTCATCATTTTTGGATTTTGAAAAGAGAGAAAGGTGGAGCTTGATGAGAGGATGAAGGATATGTATTTATTTTTGTGAATTGAGCTTTAATGAAGCTTGGGCAAGGCAAGGAAGGGAGGAAGCCATTGTTGGATGCTTCAATGTCGTTCCAGGAGAAGGAGGGAGGAGGAAATCGGTAGGGAAGGAAGAAAGAGAGGAAAGAGAAGAGGGAAAAAGAAATAAAGGAGGAGAGAGAGGGAAAAGGGAATAAGTAACTTTTTTACTTTTTGCTTTTTGACCCATTTAATTAGCTAGTTGGTCAAGAGTGTATGAGAGGCTGATTTGTACTGTAAAAACCGGCCCCCTATTATAATACAAGCTAGGGTGTTTTTCGTCTTTTACAAAAAACGCTCGTTATTTTACCCGGTTTAGCACTATTCACTAACAGGGCCCGTTTTCTGGATTTTTCTCGTTTCTTTAATTATAATGGTTCATATGATTCCATTAATGTTTAATTATAGTTATTTGATGAACTATTGTAACACCCCATCCAACAACAAACACATAACATCAATCTGCAGCGGAATACACACCACATCAAATAACTTACTCGGTGTTACACGTCGTAACCACCCCGTGGCTACAAGGCTAATACTTATACATAGTATCGGTCTGATGGGCTAAATTCCCGAGCGACTACACATTACTATTCCTTTCCATTAACAACAATAACAACATACACCTTTCAACTATACCGAGTATTTATAAACAGATGCCGACAACAATTTCGGTCTTACTACACCTACTGTATACATACACTTAAATGATTACCCATGTACAACGACAACCATCCTACTCTTGAACGGCTTCCAGCACTTCGTACCTGAAATAGGAAAAGAAGAGAAAGGGTGGCCCCCAAGGGGCTCAGCACCTTTGCTGGTATGGTAATCCCGCAGCCCACATGCTACCGGGCCACGCACACTAATTGTCGTCTTAGCACGCGGTTGATTATTTTTAAATCATGCATGCAACTGTAAACACACAACACATAATCATTTCCCTCAACGGGCTCAACAAACGGATAATATATCCTTACTTAATAAGTCACTCAAGGTATTCAATATCCCTAGAGTGTTCCTCCTCTAATGGAGCTACTCCTTAACACGACACTTACCCTTAAATCGGGTTATCCTTAAACGCCTCTTATCACAAACTGGGAATCATATCCATGATCCACACACTCCATATTATACAACATATAACATACACTACATACAACACCTGCACGTTTCCACGTGCACAACATAACACCGCAATAGATATTGCATCACAACAAAGATACATAACATAACGGGAATGGTCCTCTTAGGAACCGACCCAAACATTGTTATACACTGGTGAGCCTAGAGAATGTTGCCAGTCTCATGATAAGCGTTCATAACTCGTTACCGTCTCGTTAAATGAACGGTTAACTTAACACAAGGTTCTCGGATATAGTGATCCAAGCACACCGAAACAAACATAACAATAGTACGCCCTGTGGCCCGACGTGAGTCAGTAAGCCTTGGTTAAGCTAAAGGGAAGGTTGGGAACCAAATTGGAAAACAACCATAACATACGGAGAGGATCGAACCTGCTATGACAACGACCCTCATACTCACACGCGTGCCGGAACAGACCGGACTCCTCACTCCCCCGTTAGCACTTGTTAGAAGTTCAACTTTGAACTTTATTAAACAATCACAAACATTGGGTTAAGTCTTGTTAGACATACACAAGGGAAGAGAGAGTCATACATTCACATACAAACATCACACACAAACATCACATAACCAACTCACGCATAGCCGTGGTTAGAACGTTCCTGAAGTCGGAAACGTTGTTACCGGATACCGTTCTCCTACGTTTACCTAATATGGGTTAACTAGCCCTTCAAGCGCATTCGAGGTTACCGGTATCGGCACGAAAACATACAATAACAATAACGACTGTAAACTCGTTTCATGATTTATCTCATAACGTGGCAACATACAGAAAACACATTGGCATACAAGCCGGTGTAATCCGGTAGGACACAGGTTTGCAAGAAAACCATACCTGTCAACCGGAGTCCACTTTTCACGTCCCACTTATGTTCCTCGAGCAATTCTCGAACAACTGACAACATCGCATATACTTTTATTAACTTCGGGGTAACATGATTGTTTAATGTCTAAAGCTTATAACTTTTCCCCGTTAACTTAGTTACATAACTTCACCTTTTTACTTGTTTTACTTTCATATTTTATTACAACTTCTCACCCACTTAATTGTCATTAAAAACTCACCTAACATGTCCTTAACAACCTCATAACATCACTAACCATCAATCCCCATCATTACACATCATTTCCATACCTTAAACAATGTTTTTGGACCATACAGCGCCTTGTCCGAACTTGTGTCCGGACTTCCCAAGTTCGGACACCGTTCGAGACTCTATGGGTGCAAATTGGTGAATGTCCGAACTTGCGTCCGGACTTCCCAAGTTCGGATGCTGTTCGAGGCCAATCCAGAGAAATAAATAGGTGTGTCCGAACTTCCCATGTTCGGACGGTAGTTCGGACGCTGTTCGAAGATCAGAATATTCACGCACACACAGGCACGTCCGAACGTCCACATTCGGACGGTAGTTCAGACAGCCTAGAACTTCACTTTCCAAGCTTTGTTTCATCTATTCTCTTCATCCATTGACCACCCAAGCTTCATACATGAACTTAGGCATATTCTAATGCTAGAATATCACTTTGATTCACCTTAAAACATTGTCCAACTTGTTACTCAATCTTCTTATCAAATCTCTTAACACTTGTAACATTTCCTTTTTGTTTCCCAAGTGGTGTTTCACCTTAAATGACCACTACACTAAAATGCTTCCTCACCTTCATAACATCATCTCCCAAGCATCTCCTCTTCACAACTTCTTAAAATTCCTTACTCAAAACCCTTGCCTAAACATCATTCCCTCCTTATTCATCAACGTTACCTAAACCTTAAACGAACTTCTCCAAGACTTAAATACATTCTCAAAACACACCTTGAATTCCTAGAACTTCCAAGGTAACACCTAAATCCTTGCATCACTCTAAATCACCTTAATACATGTTTTCTTCCCAAGTAGAACTTTTGTTCACCTTTAATACTTCCTAGTTCACCAAAACTTACTTAAAACACTTAGAACTTCTTACACATTTTCCAAATTTTGCCATAGCTTCTCTTGTATATACTCACATCCAAACACTTAGGTTTTTACCTTATTTCATTCAAGAACAACCTAAATCCATCAAGAACATTTTTACACACAAATTCACACATTAAGCACTACATCACAATATAGTGCATAACTTAAATTGCTTGGCACTTAGGCCCTTAAAACATGGCTCTTAGGCCCTTAAATTGCATAACCTTAAACACTGAATTCCCACATAAATAATGCCTTTGACCTGCAAATACATCACCAATACATATGTTCTTTTACTAGTCTCCTTGAGAACACTTTACTAGGTCATTCACCATTGCTCTTTAGGTAGTTTTAACAAGCATTATAAGCTTATTTCCCTAAGGCATTAAACCACATTAAGATAGCATATTTACCTCTTTCCTCCCAAATTTCTTTCTTGTTTCCTACAAAACTGGTAGGCATTTGGTTCCTTGCCAACTACTAAACATTATACAAACAACATAATGAGTATTCAAGCTTTAAGCTCCATCTCATTGTAAACCCTAGGTTTACATTTTTTCAAAACATTAATGTAGTTGTTTTTACCTTAATCTTTGAAGGGTGTTTGAATATCTATGAAGAGAGGACTCCACCTAGTCCGTGAAAGATTCAATGGAGCTATAACAAAGCAACACAAGGAGCTCCATCAATGAATGTTTTCGGTCACACACAAAACATGGGAGAAACTTGATTTTTCTTTGAGATTCCTTACGTAGGAGCAAAGGAGATCAATAATTGTGGAAAGACAAGCAGCTCAAGCCCCTTCAATGGTGGAACTCCATGGCACCGAAATGGGGCTCTTGAAGTTTTGAGAAGGTAGGAATGAAGAGCTTGATGAGAGGAAGAGAATGGTGGT
>CM041780.1:310682179-310787615 GCA_023374045.1 Limonium bicolor
CCATTTCGGTGCCAAGAGGAATCACCATGGGAGGAGCTTGAGCTCACCTTTTCACATATTATTGTTCTCCTTTGCTTCAAGGTAAGGAAACTCAAAGAAAAATGATGTTTCCTTCATGTTTTGTGTTGTCCGAAAATTCACCTCACAAGGGTGTCTTTACCTTGCTTGTTTTAGCTTCATTTGAATCTTCCAAGGGCTAGGAGGAGTCCTCTCTTGATATATATTCAAACTCTCTTCAAATGCCAAGGTAAAATAACTATCTTAATGCTTTTTGAACAATGCAAAACCTAGGGTTTATAATGAGATTAAGCTTGGAGCTTGAATACTCATTTCATTGTTTGTATAATGTTTAGAAGTTGACAAGCAACTAAGCTTAGCCGATTTTTAAACAAGGAAACAAGAAAGAAGTATGTGAGGAAAAAAGGTAAATATGCTATCTCAATGTAGTTTAAATGCCTTAGGAAAATGAGCTTGATTTGTTTAATAAAATACCTAAGGAGCCAATGGTGAATGACCTAGTAAAATGCTCTCAAGGAAACTATTAAAGGGCATATATGTTGTTGTATGTAATTGCAGGTCAAAGGCATTATTTATGTGGGAAATTTAATGTTTAAGGTTTATGCTATTTAAGGGCCTAAGAGCCATGTTATTTAAGGGCCTAAGTGCCATGCAATTTAAATTATGCACTATATTGTGATGTGGTGCTAAATGTGTGAAGTTTGTATATAAGAATGTGTTTGATGGATTTTAGCATTCTTGGTTGTTTGATGGTGAAGACAATGTGTCTTGGTTTAGTAATGTTCTAGGAGAGTTCATGTCAAAATTTAGGTAATAAACAAGAAGTTCTAAGTGATTTAAACAAGTTTTGGTGAACTAGGAAGTGTTAAAGGTGAACAAGTGTTTTACTAGGGAAGAAAACATGTATTAAGGTGATTTAGAGTGATACAAGGATTTAGGTGTTATCTTGGAAGTTCTAGGAATTCAATGTGTGTTTTTGAGAATGTATTTTAGTCTTGGAGAAGTTTGTTTAAGGTTTAGGAATGTTGATGTACAAGGAAGAAATGATGTTTAGGTAAGATGTGAAAAAAGAGATTTAGTTAGTAAGAAAAGAGGTTTGAGAGATGATGTTAAGGTGTAGAGGAAACACCTTGGTATAGTGGTCATTATAGGTGAAATACCACTTAGAAATCTTAAGGAGGAAACATTCCAAGTGCTAGGAATTTTGTAAGAAATTTGTGAATGATAAGATGGTTTTGGTGAGTGATTTAAAGAGTTTAGTACATGGCTAAAGGTGTGTTTGATGTGCCAAATGATGTTAGAACACATTTGAAGGCTTAAGGAGAGGTTTGGAGAAAATTTGACAAAGTTTGGACAACTTCTGATGTTGTCCGACCCAGTGGTCCGACCCAGGGTGGGTCCGACAGCCTCTGTTAAGTCACCCGTTGATGTTTCTGGAATGGTCTGACCCAGAGGTCTTGGGTCGGACATGGGTCGGACATGTGTGCTCTAAGTCTCTGGAATGGTCCGACCCAGATGGTTGGGTCGGACATGGGTCGGGCAGGTGTATTTAAAAGACGAGAAAAGTTTCTGGAACGGTCCGACCCAGTTGTGGGTCGGACGGTGGGTCGGACGGCCCAAAATATGTAAAAATAAAAACATTGTTTAAGGTTATAGGATGATGGGGATTATTAAGTAATGATGTTATAACGTTGTTAAGGACATGTTAAGTGAGTTATAATGACAATTTAGTGGGGGAAAAGTTGTATTAGAATGTAAAAGCAAAAACAAGTTAAAATGTGAAGTTATATAACTAAAGTAACGGGGATAAGTTATAAGCATTAGACTTTAAACAATCATGTTACCCCGATGTTAATCAAAGTACATGTAATGTTATCAGGTGTTCGAGAATTGCTCGAGGAACATAAATGGACATGATAAAGTGGACTCCGGTGACAGGTATGGTTTTCTTGCAACCTGTGTCCTACCGGATTACACCGGCTTGTATGCCAATGTGTTTTTCTGTATGTTTGCCACGTTGTAAGATAAAACATGTAATGAGTTTACAGTAATTCATTTATGTGGCGTTTCAACTCCGATACCATTTAACCTCGGAAGTGTTAACCTTAGTTAACTGAGTCTAGGATCACATGAGAGTTCGGTATTCGGATTAAACGACCCGAACCATGGGACGTTCTAACCACGGCCATGCGTGTGTTAATTGTGTCATATCTGTGTGTGAATGTAGGGATCTCCCTTGTATGTTTAACCCAGTTGTAATACTGTATGGTGTGTAGATGTGATAGACTCCATAGTGGGGTTCTAACTAATATCTAAAAGTAAGAATGTACTAATAGTGGTGAGGAATCCGGTTAGGCCGGTCGCGCGTTGTTTGGGAGTGGGTATCCTTCTTAGCCTTACCCTTCTCTCTGTTATGGTTGTTTCCCTCCCGGGTTATGATCTCCCATTAGCTTAGCTATTCTGACTTATGATCGGTTTAGGGGGAAAATGTGTTTGTGTGGTGTGTTCGGGCCACAAAACCCGAACCATCTTAACTTAAGTTACTCGTCTGACTATTAGGACGATAATGAGTGTTGTATAACGAGCTTATCATGAGGGTGACATCATTCTCTAGGCTCACCAGTGAATTAACAATGTTTGGGTCGGTTCCTAAGAGAACCGCTCCCGTTATGTCATGTGTTGTTGATGTAATGCAATTTCTATTGCGATGTTATTATGTGCACATTGAAACGTGAAAAGTGTTGTTATGTGTTGTTATGTGATGTACGTTATATGTTGTAAAATGCGGAGTATGTGGATCACGGATATGAATCCCAGTTTGTGATAAGAGGCGTTTATGGATAACCCGATTAATGGGTAAGTGTCGTCTATTAAGGAAGTAGCTCCATTAGAGGAGAAACACTCTAGGGGTAATGATCACAATGAGTGACCTATCAAGTAAGGATGTGTTTTCTGTTGTTGAGCCCATTGAGGTGGAATGTTATGTGTTGTGTGTTTAAGTGTTCATGCATGATTTAAATATAATCAACCGCATGCTAAGACGACAATTAGTTGTGCGTGGCCCGGTAGCATGCGGGCTGCGGGATTACCATACCAGCAAAGGTGCTGAGCCCCTTGGGGGCCACCCTTTCTCTTCTTTTCCTATTTCAGGTACAAAGAGCTGGAAGCCGTTCGAGAGTAGGACGGGGTAGTCGTTGTACATGGGTAATCATTTAAATTGTATATACACAGTAGGTGTAGTAAGACCGAAATTGTTATCGGCATTAGTTTGTGAATACTCGGTACAGTTGGAAGGTGTATGTTGTTTCTATTATTAATGGAAGGGTCAGTAATGTGTAGTCGCTCGGGAATCTAGTCCATCAGACCGGTACAATGTATATGTAATAGCCTTGTTAGCCACGTGGGTGGTTAACGGCTTGTAACACCAACGAATTAAGTAATGTGATGAAGTATATTTTCCGCTGCAGATTGTTGTTATGTGTTTTTGTTGGATGGGGTGTTACAAAAAGTGGTATCAGAGCGAAGTATCGCTCTGATGATTGAATTACCGAGCTTAGGAAGTACCGAGTTAGGATTTTAGTACTTTGGGTTAAGGGTTGAGTGATAGCGTGAGAGATACGCTAGTTAGGAGTAACCAGTGTATACTGGAAACCTACAATATCCAACCCACCCTCCACAAACCCTGTTTTATAACTTGGGAAAAAACGCCAGGGAGATGAAAGTCCTCTCTTACTTGGGAATACCCGATCTGGCTGTTATTAAACACCTCTAAAGGTACGGAGAACCTGTCATACGGTAGATCCCGAAAACTGGGAATCCCGGAGACGGTTCCCATCTAAACAATGTCAACCGCATGTAATAGCGAAGAATGGAAAAATTTTTGTGTATAAGAGAATAGAATTTCCGGCAACCTGGGTCGACATGCCGAGAAGTCGAGAACAACCAGCTTGCAACGCACCAACCGTGCAACAGGCAAGAAGTGGATTAATGAGACCCGAAACAAGTGTCTACGGAACTACAGTTGTTAAATGATACACCAACGGTATACCAACCGACAAAGGAACTACAATGTAGTGCCCAAACAAGAGACAAGTCTCAGTAACCACGACAAATACGTGGAATGGGCTACGAAGGAGGTATAATACTAAGAAAAAGGGGACTCCAAGAATGGGGAACACCCCAGTTAATAATTATCATGTGAATACAGTGAGAAGTCGCCCAGAGGGTTAATTGTCAAGAATGTAGGATCAAGTGAGGGCCAACAAGGCCACTGATGACAGTGCGGGTAAAAATGATACCACAACCGGTGTGTGTGTGTTGAACTGACATCCAGTTAACATGGCGCACTTGCCATGGCAAGTGCTGCTATAACAGGGCTGTTCGGGAAATTTATAACCACTACAAAGTACTTGGTAAAGTACCATGAAGTTAAGTGAGATCATCATAACTGTGGAAGGGCTTAACAGCCTAACCTTTGTAATTGGACGTACACCAGTCAGCAAGAAGCTAGATTTGGTTAAGGCAAGAAGGCATTGTAAAACCATGAGAATTTTTCTTTAAACTCAGATTTATTTCAAACTCTATCTTTCAAAACCAGATTTTCTTTCAAACCAACACTCCTTTCTAGCCTTTTTCTAAACCAAACCAGTAAACTAAGGGCAGTTGATAAAGATACAACAGTGGATAAACTTTCCCTCGATTAAGTTCGGGAAGCACGGAATGAATATTGTCACGGGACAATATAAGGGAGTTGACAACAGAATACTTCACCTAGGCGTGTGACGAACACTACGAGTGTACTAACTGAAATGTGGGACGACCGCACTCCGATAGGAGCTTGTGGGCCTGACAGACCTACTTATGGGTTAGTTGGGTAAGTAGCAATGTATCATCATGGTACCCCACATATGTATACGATTAGAGTCCGAAACACGGGAAGTAGTCGACTCCGTACTACGGTCAGCAGTATAAGTCAAACAAGAGCTAAGGATTACAAGGAATGGTTGAAGTTAAGGAACTCAGTTAAGTTAACGAGACTAAAGGAATTAGTGAATTCCTTTCAAGGAAATGTTTAAGAGTCAGGAGGTGTGAAGTGCACTAACTGTAATGTAAAGACATCGTATATGTCTTAAGGATCCTCAGGGATAAACATGATAGCTGGAACGGAGACCCAGCCTGTGCATGGCAAAGCAGATGCCTAATGTGGACACATTAATGTGCAATGAACGGGATGAAACTTCCAGAATGAATACCTACACTACCAGGAAATGTTGATCTTCACAGAAGGAGATAATAAGCCAGTTAAGAACGCAAAACGGCGTGGCTAACTAAATATACCAATAAGTACGAGCCAGATGTAATGGTGATAAGTGGTGAAATGATGTATTTATAAGGTCTTTATTTACCTTTATCTCGTGTAACTATTGACTCATTTCACCACTTGATAGAGCATTTCGTTAATATAATTGAACTCATGCAGTTTTGATTTAAATTTAGGTAAAAGATCACTTGAGCAATGGTTTTTAGGAGACTCTCAAGACTTTGTAGCTGAGCTTTAATGCCCCGAGGAGTGTGTCAAAGACGAGGGGCCAAACGAGCCAATTTCGGTGCAGAAAAAGCCTCTCTGGTGTGGACCGCCCCTGTGAACCGCCCCTGAGGGGCGGTCCAGCCGATTTCGGAACACGGGAATTGCCTCTGGTGTGGACCGCCCCTGTGGACCGCCCCTGTGGGGCGGTCCCGACGGAAATTTGCCCAGAACGATCGTTTTAAAACGGGAAAAAAGAAGGGGTTTGAGATATTCTTGGCATTTTACACTTCCACACACACAGCAGCTGAGAAAGAACGTGAAAGAAGAGGAGAAAGAGGAGAAAGAAGAGGAAGAAGAGAAGAAGGAAGAACTCACCTTCTCCAAAGCTTCCAAGCTTCAACAATGGCTTCTTCTTACTCTTTTCTAGTTTTTCTTTCCTCTATGCTTGAGTAGTACTCCATTGTGCTTTGGGATGGGTCTTTGAACCCAAACCCTAGATTTTGCTTGTGAATCTTTATTATGCCTTAATATAGTTGTTTCTCTCTCAATTATCTTTCAATGTTCTCAAATTGATCTCTTGAGTGCATTTGTGGTGAACCCCAACTACAATTTGGTTTTGAGTTAGGGTTTGTGACCAAATTGAGAGAGAACTCTTAATTTATGCTTCTAGGATTAGTGAGCATAATTTGGAGCTTTGTTCTAGAACTTGCTTAGTGCTACTTAGTGAGTTTAGTCCTAATTGATTTTGAAGGCTTTAAGTAAGAATTAACTCATCTTTGGTTTAGAGAGTTATTATTTTTGTTCTAAAAGACAACTATGGCATAAGAAGAGTTGCTAGCATATCTAGGTAGTTTGGGGGATTGCCAAATTCCCAAAGTACTTTTCCATCCAATCCATTAAACTTTCATTTTAGTTTATTTGTTGTTCTTGCAATTACTCAACCAACACAATCAAGCTTGCCTCTGGCTAAACCCCATTTACTGTTTCTTTGCAATTACTAAGTACCGAGACTAGGAAGTTAGGACCAATTTCCTTGTGGATACGACACTTGTTGTACTACACCGATTAGGTGCACTTGCCTTTTCCTTGCATATTTATATACTTTGTTATATAGTTTTTGCTCAACAAGTTTTTGGCGCCGTTGCCGGGGAAATTGATTCCATCAATTTCCCTAGTTCCGGTATTTTTAGTTTTTGTTTTTGTTTGAAGTTTAGTGTTCTGTTTTCTTTGATTGTGTTTTCGTTTTTGTTGTTATATCCTATCCTTGTTTATATTTTCTACTAAGTTGTAGTGCTGGTTTTTCTTGTGATTGATTAGGTACCTTGTGTCTCTTCTGTGTATGCCAAACACTCGGTCTAGTAGCTCCCCGCTTGCTAGTCCGAGATCTGAACTTGAGCGCACTCTTAGAAGACGCATAAGGAATTTAAACATGGCGGATGGAGAGCACCAGAAATTGAGAATAATGGGCAGCAGCAACACCGAGCCCTCTCTGATTACCACCAGCCGGATACCGAAGGGAGGCCTTCGGCTATAGTCCTCCCAGTATTGACACCAGAGGAAGCGAGACAATGGGTTTTCAAGACTCATTTCATTACCGCAGTCCGGGACTTAGGAAAGTTCAGTGGAGCAAATCCAGATGACGCTCCGAACCACCTAAGTCTCTTCCTTGATTTTTGCAATTCTTTCGGGAAAGACGGTAAGGTAAAAGAGAGAATCCGGTTGCAGCTTTTCCCCCATTCCTTATCCGACGCCGCATCAAGATGGTTTAGAAGCTTACCACCCCAATCAATCCAAACATGGGCACAAATGGCTCAAAAGTTCCTTGCCAAATACTACCCGACTAGTAGGACGAGGCAACTGATTGGAGAAATTAATACATTCTACCAAGAGCCCGGGAGAAACCTTGTACGATGCATGGGACCGGTTCAAGGATATGTTAATGAATTGCTCCCACCATGGGTTGGATGATCAATCGTTATGCCTATCTTTCTTTAATGGGCTTGATGATGCGAACCGTTTGCTTGTGAATTCATCCTCGGGAGGAGGTAGCTTCATGACCAAATCCCCTGAAGAAGGAATGGCACTTCTTGAGACAATGACTAGCAACACGAGGCAATGGGCCAGAAATAAGGGAAGAACTCCAAGAGCGGCCGGTCTACTTCATATCGAACCAGCCGATCATCTTTCCGCCCAAATATCCTCACTCACAAAGATGGTGGAGAAGCTTGCTACATCCCAAAAAGAGAATGCAAAATCTGTAGCTTCATCATCTTCTACTTCAGCCACAGAGGGGTGTGCTATATGTGCGGGTCCCCATGAGACCCATTTTTGTGAAGGAAGAAGTTACATCGAGGGACAAGAAGATGTAAACTTTGTTAGCAACCGCCCCAACTACAACTATAACAACAACAATGCCCCATGGAGAAATCATCCTAATTTCTCATGGAGGAACAACGATTCCACCCAAGGAGGACCGAGTAATATTTCCAACAACTCGATGGGTTATAAACCTCAAGGGCCACACCAAGCGAACAATTCTCAAATGGGGTATAGACCTCAAGGTGGCCCGCCGGGATTTAGACCACAACAACAACAACAACACAACAACAACAACAACAACACAACCACAACAACAACACCTCCTCCTTCTGATGGTAACTTGGCTAGAATGGAAGCCATGATGCAAAACATGCAAAATATGACGATGAACTTCATGACTACCGCCCAAACTAAGTTCACCGAGCAGGAGGCCTTCAATGCCAACCAGATGACATTTAATCAGGGCCTTAAAACTCAAATTGATCAAATCTCAGAACAACTTGCTCAGAGACAGCCTGGCGCTCTCCCAAGTCAACCGAATCCTAATCCAAGAGAACAAGCTAAGGCGGTTACTTTGAGAAGCGGTAGGCCCCTAGAAGATCCCTCTCCCCAAAATGAAGTTGATGACCAAGAGAAGCAAAATCAAGAAAATCAAGAGGAAGACCGAGAGATACTGAGGAAGTTCAAACTCCACAGAAAAATATTTCCAAGGAGAAGAAGTCTCCTGAATTACCTCTCTCTCCCTCTCTAAACATCTCCCTCCACTTCCTTTCCCGAATAGGCTCAAAGAAAAGAATTTAGATGAGCAATTTGGGAAGTTTTTAAGTATTTTTAAGAAATTGACAATTAACATTTCTTTTGCTGATGCTTTGAAACAGATGCCCATCTATGCAAAGTTCATGAAAGACATTCTCACAAACAAGAGATCTTTGCTAGAATCTGAAACGGTGCATCTCACTGAAGAAATTTCAGCGGTCCTACTAAGGCACCCTCCTCCAAAGCTTGGAGACCCGGGTTTGCCTATCATCCCTTGTTCTATTGGTGATTTTAATTGCGGTAGTGGTCTATGTGATTTAGGAGCTAGTATAAATCTCATGCCACTTTCAATTTTTAATAAACTTGGGATTGGTGAGTGCACGCCTACTACTGTGCAATTACAACTTGCTGACAGGTCTCTAGTGTTTCCGAAAGGAAAAATTGAGGATTTGGTAGTGACTGTGGGAACCTTTGTTTTCCCCGCTGATTTCATAGTGATTGACATGGAAGAAGATGTCAAGGTCCCTTTGATTTTGGGCCGTCCATTTTTAAGAACTGCCAGGACCTTGATAGATGTGGAAAAAGGGAAGATTATTTTGCGTCTTCATGATGAAAAGCTTGAGTTTGACATGTCTAAGATAGTGAAAAGACCCGCGCATGCGGAAGCTATTTTTGCATTAGACATTGTTGACTCCATTTTGCAAAATAATCCACCCCCTCATTCTAATTATGATGCTCTGAGTTTTGCTTTGTTTGAGTCTGATGATGAACAGGAGATGGATCCGGAGGTGAATGAAATGGTAGCTGCTTTGGACAGAGCTCCAAGATACTTCAGAACGCATTACCCACCACCGGAACCACTGGAGAGAAGCGAGCAAAGAATACCTCCTTCAGTAGAGAAGCCTCCCACCGTGGAGATGAAACTTCTACCTTCTCATTTAAAATATGTTTATCTGACTGAACCTTGTGATCTACCTGTCATTATCTCCTCCTCCCTCACAGGTGAACAAGAGGACAGTTTGTTGAAGGTGCTTCGAAACCACAAGGGGGCAATTGGTTGGTCAATCTCCGATATAAAGGGTATCAATCCCCATTTCTGCACTCATCGAATCTTCATGGAGGATAACTACAGGCCACTTGTTCAACCTCAAAGGCGGCTCAACCCGATTATGAAGGAAGTAGTTAAAAAGGAGGTCCTAAAGCTACTTGACTCCGGGATCATCTACCCCATATCCGATAGTCCATGGGTGAGCCCGACCCAGGTGGTACCAAAGAAGGGAGGAATCACGGTGGTGTCGAATGAAAAGGGGGAGCTGGTTCCCCAAAGAACAACAACCGGTTGGAGAGTGTGCATCGACTACCGGAAGTTGAACACAGCTACAAGAAAAGATCACTTCCCCTTGCCCTTCATCGACCAAATGCTAGAAAGGTTAGCCGGGCAAGACTTTTATTGCTTTCTTGATGGCTACTCGGGGTACTTCCAAATCCCCATAGCCCCTGAAGATCAAGAGAAGACCACCTTCACATGCCCTTATGGAACATTTGCTTATAGAAGAATGCCCTTCGGGTTATGCAATGCTCCAGCAACATTCCAAAGGTGTATGATGGCCATCTTCTCCAACTTTATCGAAAAAACCATGGAAGTTTTCATGGACGATTTCTCGGTCTTTGGGCTCAACTTCGACTCTTGCCTAGAGAATTTAGATGCCATTCTCTCCCGATGTGAGGAAACCAATCTAGTACTCAATTGGGAGAAATGCCATTTCATGGTAAGAGAAGGGATCGTCCTCGGGCACCAAATCTCCTCCAATGGAATTGAAGTTGACCGGGCCAAGGTCGAAGTCATCGAGAAGCTACCACCACCCACCTCAGTTAGAGACATTAGAAGCTTCTTGGCCATGCCGGGTTCTACAGAAGGTTCATCAAGGATTTTTCAAAAATATCAAAACCTCTGTGTGACCTTTTAGCCAAAGAGGCGAAATTTGATTTCAATGAAGACTGTATGAAATCTTTCAACACTCTCAAGGAGTGCCTCATCTCACCCCCTATAGTTGTGTCACCAGATTGGAGTCTTCCATTCGAAATAATGTGTGATGCAAGCGACTATGCAGTGGGGGCAGCCCTATGTCAAAAAAGGGAGAAGATTCTGAGAACTATCTACTATGCGAGCAAGACACTAAATGATGCTCAGAAAAACTATGCCACAACCGAGAAGGAGCTCCTAGCGGTTGTCTTTGCATTGGATAAGTTCCGCTCTTACCTTTTGGGCAGTAAGGTGATTGTGCATACGGACCACTCCGCCTTAAAATATTTGTTTGCTAAGGAGGACGCCAAGCCAAGGTTGTTGAGATGGATTTTGTTGCTGCAAGAGTTTGAGATCGAAATCCGAGATAAACCGGGTGTGCAGAATGTGGTGGCCGACCACCTCTCTCGCATGGAAGTGCCCGATGAAGGTGTGCCTATAAACGAGTTCTTTCCGGATGAGACTGTTTTTGTGATCAAGGAAGCTGATGATCCTTGGTATGCTGATCTTGCAAACTATTTAGCAAGGGGAGTGGTGCCCCATAACTTGACCTACCAGCAGAAGAGGAAATTCTTCGCTGACTCGAAGTACTACTTCTGGGATGATCCTCACCTCTTCAAGACCTGTGCTGATGGGGTGATAAGGAGATGTGTGCCCTTGCATGAAGTGAAAGACATTCTCACCCACTGCCACTCTCTTGAAGTGGGAGGGCATCATGGGCCGGCAAGGACCGCAGCAAAAGTTTTACAAGCCGGTTTCTTCTGGAAGTCCTTACACAAAGATTGCCATGCTTTTGCTTCCTGTGACCGCTGTCAAATGATGGGTAACATTCCCGAAAACATGAAATGCCTCTTAATGTGATGCTAGAGGTTGAACCATTTGACTTGTGGGGAATAGACTTCATGGGACCCTTCCCTTCCTCTTGCTCAAATCTCTTTATCCTTGTAGCTGTGGATTATGTAACCAAGTGGGTGGAGGCCGTTGCCTCTCCCACAAATGATGCCAAGGTGGTGACCAAGTTCCTAAGGAAGAATATCTTTACAAGGTTTGGAGTGCCAAGAGCAATCCTTAGTGATGGGGGTTCTCACTTCTGCAACAAGCAATTCGAAGCTTTGATGGAGAAGTATGGAGTGAGACATAAGGTCGCTCTACCTTACCACCCCCAAACTAATGGACAAGCCGAGGTCACTAATAGAGAGCTGAAATGGATCTTGCAGAAAACGGTAAATTCTTCAAGAAAGGATTGGTCTTTAAAGCTTGATGATGCACTATGGGCGTACCGAACAGCTTACAAGACTCCCATTGGTATGTCCCCTTACCGTCTTGTCTACGGGAAAGCTTGTCACCTACCGGTTGAACTTGCACATAAATCGTATTGGGCTGTCAAAGCGCTCAATTACGACCTCAAGAGTGCTGGAGAAAAGAGAAAGTTTCAGCTGACAGAGTTAGAAGAGATCCGGGAAGAAGCCTATGAGAACAACCGGATCTACAAGGAGAAGACAAAGCGATGGCACGAAAATGATCCTAAAGAGAGAATTCCATGAGGGAGATCGAGTCTTACTCTACAACTCTCGGTTAAAGCTATTCCCAGGTAAGCTCAAATCTCATTGGGCCGGGCCTTTCTCTATCACTAAGGTGACTCCGTATGGTGCTGTGGAGTTAAGCAACACAAAAGGTGGAACCTTCATGGTTAATGGTTCGAGGCTCAAGCATTACGTGGGAGGTGACATTAAACGGGTAGAAGCTCGTCCTATCTTCCTTCGGGAACCAGGTTTCATCTAAACCTTACTATGGTCTAGCCAAAGACCTTAAAAAGAAGGGCGGCTTTTCGGGAGGCAACCCGGATTTCTTTCTTGCCCGTTTAAGTGTTTTTACTTGTTAGTCTTCATTATTGCTTTTTTGTGTGTTTGTGGTGCTTATGTTCGTTTTTACTGCTGTTTTGTGATTTTGAGACTTGGAGTGTGAAAGTTGATGAATTGGGGTGCAAGAAAAATGAAAATTGGGTTTCTGTTGCGGACCGCCCCCATGGACCGCCCATCCCTTGCTAATTTGAAAAAATTTCTCTGGTGCGGACCGCCCATAGGACCGCCCCTTAGGGGCGGTCCCTTTCAAATTTCGAAAAAAATTCTCTGTGACCGCCCATAGGACCGCCCTTAGGGGCGGTCCCTTCATTTTCACCGCCAATTTGGTCTCTGTCGTGGACCGCCCTTAGGGACCGCCCTGTGGGGCGGTCCATGCTCAAATTTTGAAAAAAAAAACGCTCTGTTAAGGACCGCCCTTTGGTCCGCCCCCGAGGGGCGGTCCCATAGAAAATTTTGAAAAAAAAAATGGAACGCCGCTTTTCTCTTTCTTTTTTCCTTCTCTTCTTTCCTTCCCTTCTTTCCTTCTTCCTCGCTCGCACTCTTCTCCTCTCCCTCTGCGAACTCCTCAGCGCAGCACCATCGCCACCAACCAGCCCACGCCGCCGCCCTGCCTCCGGCGCCGCCTGCTCCCGCTCCGACCGCGCACAGCCCCGCTGCGCTCCGACGTCTGCCTCAACCGGCACCAACCACCACAGCCCCCCATTCTCCACTTCAAAAACCTAAGCCCCAAATCTTTATTTAGCCCCAAATCATTCATCACTTCAAAAAACCTTAACTTCTACACAACATTAGGGTATGTGTTTCTAACTCTCATTTGTCAATGTGTGGAATTTTAGTGGAAGTTGCATTTAGGGTTACATTACATGCGGACCAAACGGGGCCTTAGGTGGTAAATTGTGAATTTTGCAAATTTGTGGATTTGGATGTGTGTGTAGAATATTTATTTAGGGAATTTGTGTGGGTTTGGAGATTGAAAATGTTGCAATGTGGTGGTTTCAGCATGATTTTGGTCTTAATGTTTTAAATTTAATCATGCTTTGTTTAGCATTATTTGTAAACATAAAGTACATGTTATGACTTTGTTGGCATATTGGGCTAATGCGTGAGCAATTAAAATTCCATGCCAAGGGTATTGCACTATGTTGCGAATTGGAGTGGGCATATATGTGAAAATGGGTCCAGTGTGGATTTGGTTCGTACTTTTGGACCATATTGGATGCATTGGGTTATTAGTGTGTTTCCATACTTGAATGACAACCTTTTGGTTGATTTGTGGAGGTTCTTAGAACCGGGAAATCATAGAAAAACGGGGGAGATCATGCCGAAATTTTTGTGAATTGTTGTGTTGTTTTTGATTCGTTCTTTTTCACATGCACTTCATGAATATGCTAACCCACAACCTTTGCAATTCTCTTTTCCTTATCACTCTTTAACTCTCCTTTGTTGTTTTGTATTTTGTTTTTCTTTCCTTCTTTTCCTTTTCTTGTTTTTGGTTTCAGACAATGCAGCCCGTCGACAGAGCCACCTTCCGCCGCAATATGGCCGCCCACCATCCTTTTGGCACCCGACTGATCGACGGTCTCTTCATCACCGAAGAGGCCAAGACTTGGTACCATCATGGGCCACGACGGGAGTTCATCCAGGAGCGGGACGTGGCCCCGTCCATAGTCGAGGACCTTGACCTCCGGTCGCTGTTCGATTTCTACGGATGGGGTCGTTTCTTGACTATGGGTGGGGGGTTTTGCCCTGACCTCGTCCGCCAGTTTTATGCCAATGCGGCAAAGGAGGGCACGAGGAAGATTGTCTCCTATGTCGGAGGTCGCATGATAGAGATCACACAGGCGCTCTTCATCGAGGCTTTGGACATCCCTGAGGAGGACTACGAGCACGAGAGCTACCTCCCAGACAGCTACCTCCAGCGCCACCGCCGCCAGTTCCTAGACACCCTCCCGACCACGCGCCGGAAGAAGAACCAGTCAGGCACTGTCTCTCGGGTCACTATGACCCCGAACATGGTCCAGGATGCCGCTCAGCGCGTCATCCTCGCTCTCATCAGGTATAACATTCTACCAAGGGACAGTAAGGATATGAACGCCATGGACTGCTTCCTTCTGAACAGCCTCACCTCCCCGACTCCGGACCAGCCGTTCTCTATCTCCGCGCAGATGTTCTACCACCTCTGCCACATGGTCGAG
Organism: Limonium bicolor; assembly: GCA_023374045.1. Taxonomy (NCBI): domain Eukaryota; kingdom Viridiplantae; phylum Streptophyta; class Magnoliopsida; order Caryophyllales; family Plumbaginaceae; genus Limonium; species Limonium bicolor. The sequence goes on from CM041780.1 coordinate 310,696,880, forward strand.
AGGCGGGATACCCAGCATCTCGGCTACCCTCACTTCCTCCACACTCAGTTCCTTGAGTGCGGAGTCGACGTCGGAGCGGCGATCCTTGAGCCTCCCATGGCTCCCATCGACCACGCTGCCCTTCGCCGGATGGGGTTTCGCCATGGTCCAGGAGGTTGGGAGAAGATACGGCCCGCTGGTAGCGCAGAGTCCTCCTCCTCCTCCAGCTCATCTGCTCATCTACTGCCGCCGCCCCGCTCCTAGCTCTACCTCCCCCACCACCTCCCACCGTTTCCCGGGAGGAGTTCGAGGCCCACCAGCGCCGCGTGGAGGAGCTGGCAGCCCAGTATGAGGCGCTGCGCCGCATGATCGAGCGAGGTGGACCACCGACCCAGTAGTTTGTTCAGGGATTTGGCTGACTGGGGGCTCCTGATTTGAAACTTGTTATGTTTTTGGAGATTGTGGATGTTATTGTCTTTTATCTGTTTTTACACTATGCTTTACCGTACTCTGTCTTTACTTTCCGCTTCAGTTATAACTTTGTGAACCAGTTTATTGTAGGACTCACTTATGAGTCCCCTTTTGGCTTTCTAACAATGGGCTTTCAGCGTATTCCTCGGAATTATGTGGCGCCTAGTTTATTTTTGTCTCTGCTTTGTAGCTTCTTACACACTGCATGCAAGCCCCATTCAAAGCAGAATGCGACACGTGCAAGAGGAACTCTTGCAAAATTTTCCTAGGACACGCGCTTCAATGACTCCGGACACTCTGCAGTGTGGGGGAACACTCTGCCCACATTCACGTCTAATCAGGGGAGTACTAGTTCGCTTTATACTTACCAAATGCTTTACAACTTTATGCACTTTATGTTTCGGGCATCGAAAAGGTCTTCTGTTTATTTCCCTTTGGGTTTTCGCTTTGACAAATGAGGACATTGTCCTACTCAAGTGTGGGGGAAACGACCTTTTCTTTTTGATGCACTTTTTTATCTCCCTATACTTGTCCATTGCTACCATGAAGAAGTTCCATTTGTATTAAGCAAGTCTTTCCATGAATGCTTAGAACTTTCCACCAAATTTTTCAAATTTTCTCTCTTGAGGAGCAATTAATTGCGGTGTTTCCATAAATCCCTTTCTTGGTGAATTTTTATTGCTTAGGGGTCCTTTCTAATCTTCTCATCTAGGGATTGCTAAGGGGTGTTTCCTCGTGGAAATTATTAAAAGGACTTGAGAGGCACCATTGGTAACCAACAAATGAGAGTTGAGTGTTCTGTAAAGCAAGGCAAAGTGCCAAAGGCACAATTCCAAATTATGTCTTCTCATCTCTTGTGCAAAAGAAAATCAAATGCAAATCTCTATTTTTCCTTTTGTTTTTCCTCAATGCCCATTCTTGAGAGAAGTTGGCCATGGTAAAAGTTCTCCAAGTCCAAAGATCTTTAAGCACTTGGAAACACTCTAGATCATACCCCGAAGCTCTATATTTTTATTTACCCTAAGCACACCCATGTCACCATGAGAAGGTTGGTTGCACTCCTCTTGAGATTTTTCACAATTTTGCTCACCAAAGTTCAAGAATTCATCTAAATACTTGCTTGCTATAAATGTTCCTTCTTGCTATGGGTTCCTAGCAAATTTTGCTTGAGGACAAGCAAATAGATAAGTGTGGGGGAGTTGATAAGTGGTGAAATGATGTATTTATAAGGTCTTTATTTACCTTTATCTCGTGTAACTATTGACTCATTTCACCACTTGATAGAGCATTTCGTTAATATAATTGAACTCATGCAGTTTTGATTTAAATTTAGGTAAAAGCTCACTTGAGCAATGGTTTTTAGGAGACTCTCAAGACTTTGTAGCTGAGCTTTAATGCCCCGAGGAGTGTGTCAAAGACGAGGGGCCAAACGAGCCAATTTCGGTGCAGAAAAAGCCTCTCTGGTGTGGACCGCCCCTGTGGACCGCCCCTGAGGGGCGGTCCAGCCGATTTCGGAACACGGGAATTGCCTCTGGTGTGGACCGCCCCTGTGGACCGCCCCTGTGGGGCGGTCCCGACGGAAATTTGCCCAGAACGATCGTTTTAAAACGGGAAAAAAGAAGGGGTTTGAGGTATTCTTTGCATTTTTTACACTTCCACACACACAGCAGCTGAGAAAGAACGTGAAAGAAGAGGAGAAAGAAGAGGAAGAAGAAGAAGAAGAGAAGAAGGAAGAACTCACCTTCTCCAAAGCTTCTAAGCTTCAACAATGGCTTCTTTTTACTCTTTTCTAGTTTTTCTTTCCTCTATGCTTGAGTAGTACTCCATTGTGCTTTGGGATGGGTCTTTGAACCCAAACCCTAGATTTTGCTTGTGAATCTTTATTATGCCTTAATATAGTTGTTTCTCTCTCAATTATCTTTCAATGTTCTCAAATTGATCTCTTGAGTGCATTTGTGGTGAACCCCAACTACAATTTGGTTTTGAGTTAGGGTTTGTGACCAAATTGAGAGAGAACTCTTAATTTATGCTTCTAGGATTAGTGAGCATAATTTGGTGCTTTGTTCTAGAACTTGCTTAGTGCTACTTAGTGAGTTTAGTCCTAATTGATTTTGAAGGCTAAAATTAACTAAGTAAGAATTAACTCATCTTTGGTTTAGAGAGTTATTATTTTTGTTCTAAAAGACAACTATGGCATAAGAAGAGTTGCTAGCATATCTAGGTAGTTTGGGGGATTGCCAAATTCCCAAAGTACTTTTCCATCCAATCCATTAAACTTTCATTTTCAGTTTATTTGTTGTTCTTGCAATTACTCAACCAACACAATCAAGCTTGCCTCTGGCTAAACCCCAATTTACTGTTTTCTTTGCAATTACTAAGTACCGAGACTAGGAAGTTAGGACCAATTTCCTTGTGGATACGACACTTGTTGTACTACACCGATTAGGTGCACTTGCCTTTTCCTTGCATTTATTTATATACTTTGTTATATAGTTTTTGCTCAACAAATGGCATAACTTAGCAACACCCAGGAGCAATCCTTGAAGGGTGTTCGCATCAACAATTGTTGCACGAAATGACATGACAGAAACACAAGGGTTGAAACTAACACCCAGTTAGACATAAGTTGTCAGAAGACGGACTGACAATCCTAAGGGGCATCCCATGAAAGGAAACGTGATGCAACGACCTTGTCATGGAGCCCAATATGACATCCAAACCATGTAATGTCGTACAGAAAAATAAATGTGTGTGAATCATCCACAATGGACAGGGCTCGAAGTAGTAAGGCTCATAAGCCATAGATAAAATGTGTTACGTAAATTAGATTGATTACAGAAGTTTATGTTATATAAGTGAATAGAGTGGAGAACGAACCACTGCATTAAGAGTGGGGATACCTCTCGATATTGTGAGACCGCAGGAGCGGTAGTTATGTGTATCTAATTCAAGAAATATGTTAAGGATGGACGATTTTATTATTATTTGAGAGCAGTTAGTTTAGTAGTATGTGTAAATAAAGTGAAACACCGAGCTGAATAATGCCGGCTTGTGACTCGAATGATCAATGCTCAAGGAGCATTCAGTAGTCATCCAAATGAATGGCGAACCATATTACGAAGGATGTAAGTATATGTGTGGAAGTTAATGTGACAGTAAGTAGATCATGTAAGTTATTGTTATGCAATGAGTAAGAGCACGGTGCACAGCAAGCGACCGTTGTATAAGTGTTGTTAAATAATAATATGGCAGATAAGACCAGTTATGAGTTAAACTCAGTGGAGATGCAGAGTAAGTGATACCAAACAAACTAGGCAGTAAGCCAGTAGCTAGTATTACGAGATCAGAATCTCAATGAAACACAGTGTGAATTCCGTTGCGAATCGCATGAGAGATTTGCTGTCAAGAGTTTACGCCTCTGCACTCTGTATGACTGAGTGTTTTGGTATTGCATTTGCGCAGTGATGATCGAGTGGGATAGCTAGGAAATGGAAACATGTTAATTGTGGAGGAATAATGTCATAATGGCCGATGCATAGGAGATGCAAGGCCGCATTAAATTAATTTAGGGGATTTCTTTTATTAAACCTTTAATAATACTATTAAGTATTAAATTATTATATGGAATTATGAATATTAAATTAGTATAAGGAATTATGAATATTAAATTATTGTATGGAATTATGAGTATTAATATTATATGGAATTATGGAAATTATTTTAGGGGGATTCATCCTATTTAACTCTAAAGAATACAATTAAATATTTAATTATTATATATTATTATATAGTATTATGAATTTAATAATAAAATTTATAAGGCAATAAATCTTGGGAAAATTTCTAAACACTCCAAGTATATTATAAAGATTTTAGAAAGAGTTGGAACATTGTTTTGAAACATAAAAGTCAAAATAAAATTATAGAAACCTTAAAGCTTATTAAGCCTTGCTAGGGTTGACTTTTTGAGAATGGTCAAACTAGCACATGAAACCTATACCAATAAATAGGTTATGGAAAACCATGAAGATCGATAAAAAGAACGTCAAAAACGGATCATCCTAGCCAAAGTTATGCTAGATTGAAGTTTAGAGTCAAAACTTTGAGATCTGCCACGTGTCAGTCAATCACAGGCCGCCCAACACTTAGTTGATTTTCTCCTTGTTTTTCGCCAATAGAAATCAGTTTTTTTGCCCTATCTTGTGACCTTCATAAATTTCTCCTCGTTTGGAATTTTCGAGTGTCGTCTTTTTCATTCTCTTCTCCTTAATCTCCTCTTTCCAACCATAACTCATACATCTTCTAACTCATCCTACATCGACGGGAATATTGATCCAAAGTTGCCACCTTGAGAACTCGTAACCTAGAATTCTGGTTTTCTCTGAAATCAGGTAAACTTCGTCTTGCCATAACTTCTTCGTTTCTCAGCCAAATTTCATGTTCTTTAGCTCGTTTTGAAGATCTCTAATCCCTCTACAACTTTCATGTTGATGACCAAAGCTAATTCCCAACCGTTAGGAAGAAAGAGGTGTCTAAAGTTTCGGATTTGTCATCTCATAAAATCATGCATTTTCCGGAAAACGTAAGGTATAAACTCGTAACTTTCGACTTAGATTTCTTTCTGTGTATTACGATTTAGAGTGAGTTCTTTCTATCAATGTGTAGAGCTACGTTCCCTCTTTAGATTAAGCCCTTACACATAGCCTAACTCGATCTTTACTGTAAGATATAGATCCTCAAAGTCGGCCCCGTGAACTGCTCGAAAGTTCGAAACTTTCTAGATTTCCGAATTCGATTTGCTCCGTTGTTGCAATTCCGGTAAGTTTCCTTCAAATTCCTTCAACCTTGCTAATCTACATTACATTGTCGGTCAAAAACATGTTTCAATTGCATCAATTACGCTTTAGATTGAGTGAATTTGGGAGAATTGAATTCGGAAACCATTAAGAACCCTAGCTTCGAAACAGAAATCGAAACCCAATGAATACTGCATTATAATTGGGAAAATTGGTCTCATTAGAACCGTAATTTAATTTCGAAACCATAGAAACAAGAATCACTCGATTTCGTTCTATAGATTGGGAGATATTGTCGATTTAGTACTCGACTTCGATTTTGGATTTGATGAAGAACTGGGGCTTCAGCGTCCGTCCGATCTGGACTTAAGGAAATGGACGGCCAAGATTAGATCGTGGATAATAAAGATTTTTTAAGTTTATAATGTTTCAGAATTTAACTCTAACTTGTTGAATTAATTTAAATACCTTCCCGAAGGCATTTTGCCTTGAAAGTTTAACCATAGATTCCTTATTAAATCTAGTTTATTTTGATGTAAATTAATAAGGTTTTCGAGTTTTTAAACATAAGTTATGATTTTTGCAAGTTACGGGTTTTCTGGAATTATTTGGATAAATTAAAAAGATATTTTTATGAAATAAAAATTTTATAATATGTCTAAAATGTTATAGTTACTGTATATTAAATTTGGTAATTTTTGGGCAATGGTAAAAGGTTTTAAAAATTGTGTTTATGAGTTTTTCATAAGAATAACCTATAATATAAGGTTTTTAATGTAACCAAAAATTGAAGTATGGTTTGTTAGTAAACTTTTTAAGCTGGGAAAATATGGAACACTAAATTAACATTTTATAACAGTAAGTTTATAAATGTTTTGGTATTAGCTTTTAAGAGAAGTGAAATTATTTACATATATGTATATATACTTATTTAAGTGGAAACTTATGTAATCAAGGAATTTAATTGTGCTACATTTTATTTATTTATTATATTATATGGGAGTTAATATTCTTAATTAAAACTAGGGAATATATATATTTTACACATATATTAAAAGGGAATAAAGTAGCAACTTAGAGTAAAACAGTAAGCTAATAAATTAACACTTATAATAACTAAATAGTATAAGAGTTAGTATCCTAAGAAATAGTAAAAATATACTTTATGAAACATACTTGAAATACAGTTAAAGGTTGTAGTAATAAGATAGTTTAAATATAATGGGTTACATAGGGGATGTCTTAATTAAATTCTAATACAGGTATACGTATATATGTATTAAATAAATAAAGGGAAACATTTTATTTATTAAACCATATATCGGTGGTAGTTATGCCTAAAAGTTATTAAACATAATTAAATACAATAAAACTACATAAATAATGTTTTGAACAAATCCTAGTATATATAAATATACACACATTAAACATAAATAAAATTAAATACCTTATAGGAAATATAATACGAAGGAATTAATAAGTTAAACTAAACCTCTACATATTGCTAATAAAAGAATATTATATGAGATGGTATTAATTTATGGTTATGAAATTGAGTTTTGAGTTACCTTTGAATTTCTAAGTTTTATAAACAGTACTAAAAGACATGTATATATTTAGTCAATGACCACAATATAAATCTATAATTGGGTTAAGAAATTAATAAGTTAAAATTTAGGAAGATTTATAATTAGATTTTACACAAATAGAACTTACTATATAATTAATAAATAAATGTAATACTTTTACATCTAAATGTTCTTAATATATATACGATAATAAAATAAATAAAACACTTTTACATCTAAATGTGAGGTGGATTAGTAAGTATAGATTTAATCATTTCTTAACATTTATGGTATTGAAATATAACTTAATGTTTTAAGATAAAATCATTAAAAGGATTATGATATAAAACTATATTAAACTATGATTTGGAAATTTATCTAAATAATAATCCTTAAGTTTCTTGGCATTAGATAAGCCATATGAAATACGTTTATAACATTTATTACCAATACTTAGGATGTGGGTTTACAATTGAGTGAGGTATTTAGTAGTTAGAATTTATAGAAGGTTTGTAAATAGGAATTTGATACTTAAAACCTTTGAACCTTTTATTAGATAAAACTAAGTTACATAAGAGATTATATTGATATACTTTACGGTAATGGGAAATAATGATATGTTATTTGAATATAAAATATGAGAATTTTCAGAATAGATGATCCTATTAAATAATTGGCAATTTCACTTATGAATGGGGATTTAATTCTTAGATAATTTTTTTTTACCTTATGTAAGATATAATGTTTGTCCTAAAACATAATAAGGGGAAATAATTTATTACGTTACTCCTTTGAAACCTTAGGTTTTGTAAATAATTTAAAATGTATTTAAGGCTTAAGTTTAATGAAGATTAGTACAAAAGGATTATACATAGTCTATAGAGTGTATGTGTGTAAAAATAAAATATTTAGGAGATTAAACGTAAGTAAGGATACATAAAAGGTTATACTAAACACCCGATTGTGTAGGTATGAAACATATAATATACCTTGTGAATACTAAATGTTAGATTAATTCGTTAAATCTAAGTTAACTATAGTATAATTATTCAGGATGAGAAGCAATTTAATATCTTATGACAAGTTTATTAGATGGTTGTAATTAAAAGTCATTCTGAACTAAAGATGAGATAATTGAGTTTAGCAGTTCAATTAAGTTATAATAAAACGCGTCTACAACATTATGATTCCAATATATAAGATGTAGATCTTAATTAAGTTAAGGGAAAGACTTAATCATAATGGGTTATCTAGTAGATATTGTTTGAATACATAATCTTTACATTGTGAGATAATAGTATAGTATTCTGAGATAAGTCCATCGTAGGTCATAATACAATGTTTATTTTAAATTAAGAATAAAGGTATTGAGCTTAAGATTATTATTGAAATTCTTAGATTTAATTATATAATATAAACACATTTATGATATAAAGGTCTCAAAAGTCTTGAATGTGAGGATTGTGGTTAAATATGAATAAAGTGGATAGGAGTGGTCAGTTAGCAGGTGTTAATAAAATACATTCCTTGATCCTACAACCTTGGACTATACAACCTTCTAAAATGAGTCAAAGGTTATACATAACTTTTAAGCGAGGGCTTATAAGATAATTGAGATTTGGAAATAAGAGAGAGGAATTTATTTAAGTTTTACTTAGGGTACAGGTTATTGATAGTAAGTTATCTTCAATGTTCCTCAGAGAATTGTTGATTGTTTGCACAAGTTGACTAGAACTGCTACAGCGTTACCCAGGTACGATTTCTCGTATTCAGATACCATTGATGTACGATTTCTCGTATTCAGATACCATTGTTGTACGATTTCTCGTACTCAGCTTGACGTGTTTTGGACTTTATGGAATGTTTTGTACAATTTCTCGTACTCAGCTTGTTGTGTTTTGGACTTTATGGAATGTTTTGTACGATTTCTCGTACTCAGCTTGTTGTGTTTTGGACTTTATGGAATGTTTTGTACGATTTCTCATACTCTGATATTTTTGCTGATTGACTTGTGGAATGTTTTGGAAAACGCTAACTGACTTTAAGAGGAATTTCTAAAAAGGAAATGGTTGTGTGACTAACTCAGCCTGTATGACTAACTGAGCCTTGGATGTGAAACTCACTTGGGTATTGGTTCCTCTATTTGGTGCCCCGTTAGGCATTGACTGCTTAGGGTTTACGCTTCTGCACTCTATAGGACTGAGTGTTTTGGTATTGCTCTGGGTAGTTGGTGATCTAGTGGGAATTTGGAAAAAGGTCAATCTTGGAAATCTTTCCTTTGACTTTGGATATTGTTTCATCCATGAGCTGGTTCTTGAGGTTTCGACGTGCGCGCGTCTTCAATAGTAACAGCAGGGGGTTGTATATCCCTCGCCCATAGGGGCATTGATATTTGACAGCAGGGGGTTGTATATCCCTCGCCCATAGGGGCATTGATATTTAACAGTAGGGGGCTGTATATCCCTCGCCCATAGGGGCATTGATATTTGACAGCAGGGGGCTGTATATCCCTCGTCCACCAGGACATTTTTAATATGACAGCAGGGGGCTGTATATCCCTTGTCCCTACGGACATTTATATTTGGCGGTGGGGGCCATCTCTCCCAGTTGAATTATTCCACTCTTGAGTTATTGGTTCTTGGATCTATCTTATCATTCCTAGTCCTTTGTGACTATCTGAGTCTTTCTACTCCTAACGGGAATTGGGTTTTAACTAAGGCAAGGATGTTCACTAACACATGTGTGGTTTTTTTCACTAACTTTACTTTCTGGATATTATCTCTATTCTTAATTGTATCTTGGTGTGAGATTTGTGAAATGTTTTGTTCCTCTGAGTGGTTCAAGTGATTGCTTTCAAACTAATATTTATTTAAGAGTTGTTTTATAAGTTTGTTTTTTGGAGATTAGTACAGTTCCATTCCAGGGAACTGACTCACCCCTCCCGGGGTGGGCTGATTGGTTTCATCTCTGCAGGTACGAATTGATTTATAGGTGGCCACGAAGAGATGAGTGATTGGGATGGGATAGGTTTAGGAGAGTGAATGTTTTATTATTGTTATGTTTATGTTAAGTTTTCTCGAAGTTCAGACCGTAACTTAGTTAATTGTAATGGTTGTAATTGGTGAGGGTTGGTACCAGGTGTTGGAGCCGACATGGTATGTCAGCACCCTTAGTTTATTTTCCGCTGTTGTTTTATTATTATAAGGTGTTACATGTACAAAATCAAATGTGAAGACATGATTAACAGTAAGTGACTACAGCAACACTAAATACCAAATATCGGTATGGAATATACTTCAAGTGTGGGAAATAAACGAGAGAGCACTAACATTAGATGGTAGTTCAATCTTAACCGACAGTAAGTCGGAAGATCAAGTCAATCATTGTGAAACACATAACAGTATATACAGTCACTTATTATTGGAATGGGATAGAGAGTTATAACTCACCGAATTTGCGCACGGTCAGAGGATACCACGCATCGGTTGAGAAACGTTATTACCGTAAAGGTGATGAAAATGGGAAATGTACAATACAGTAAGAATAACGAATGGGGTAAACTGAGCCCTACAGTTATTAGAGTTTCACAGCAGAAACTAGTGAGCCAGTGATTCAAATGTTGAATGTGCATGGTGAACATGAGTGAACAGTTAATTATCAATGCCTAGAAGCCTCACAGGCCACGACCGAAACCAGTTAAGAGTTTAAACAAACTCCAGTAAGAATTCTCGGTTTAGGGACTAAACCGCTAACATGGTTAAGATCCTCTAACTAGAACACATTGTATAAAAGACCGCGTGGAAGTTAAAACACTTCACGGCGGCAGAACATTTTAAACCGATGTTCAGTGATTGATTACGTGGGCGTAATCACTTTTAAGGGGGGTAGAGCGCAAAACCACTTAGTGTGTATTACCGTACAAGTGTACGTGACTTATGTTGTGCATAGCACAAAATAATTTGTTTGTTGATTGGTGTGTGTGTTACGTAAACATACACATTCATTCATGGTTTAATTGTTGTAATTGCGCACAGAAGATGCGAATACCATTGTGATAAGTGTGTTTATTTGTTAACAGTGGTGTGTGATAATACAAGTGTGGGGAGTAGAGAAACTCCCGGGGAACAAAACCCCGACAGTATATAAATGTGAAACGGTGTGTTGTATTTTGATAAAATATATGTGTATATATATATATACTATATAGTGATTTATGAAAGGAAGTAACAACATTAAAGCGAATGGAAATAACTGATAGACGGAGTTCTATCCCTTGGAGATGTTATGATCATGATTAGAATGATTAAAAAGATAGAAAATTGGAAATGAGTGATTTATTTGATGCTTGAAAATGAAGTGGGAGGTAGAACTTGATTTGCATGCGATCGAGGGAAGCCGAACACAAATTGGGGTGGAAGGATAGTTCAACACTGATGCTGATCACATCAGGGCTAGATGACTCTTGAAGCTCCCTATAAGTGGTCACAACTAACCACGCTAAGAAAAGAAGAAAGGAGCATAAGTTGGACTTGGAGTTGTATGTGTTTTCAAAAGGATTTTGAATTGGTATTTATAAAACGTCGATAGATGCTTTACATAATTAAAGTTCTCTTACTTAACCTCACAAGGAAAAAAAATTTAAATTTAAGTGATTGTTTTGATCTCCCAAAGGAACGGGGACGGAAGGTGTCCATCACGACCAGGTTCTGCGGGATCACAGTGTATATAAAAGATATTTTTGATTGTAATACATGCTATGACATGTTGTGTGGTATGTGTAATAAATATTATTTTGACCTTGAGTTCCAAAAGTGTATGTTATCAAGACCTATGAGTCTAAATGTTGTTATGTTACCCAAGACCAGAGAGTCCAAGGGTTGTTATATATGTACAAATGTTGTTAAGATACCCGGACCATTGAGTCCGAGGTTATCATGTAAGTATGTTATGTAATGTTATGTTATGTTATGTATGGATGTGTATATGTACCCGGACCGTTAAGTCCGAGGGTGTGATGTAAAGTATGTTTGATTATGGAGGTTTATTTCCAAGTGATTCCTGCGTTCTAATCTAAATGATGTGTGGGAAGTGTGAACTTTGAGGACGAAGTTCTTTTAAGGGGGGTAGATTGAAATACCCCAAACCTTTATATGTGGTTTAAATATTAAACTATGGTATGTAAAGGATAAAAAGTTCCTTAGAGACATCAGTGAACAATTTAAACCATAGTAAAATGCAATAAAGCACTAAGATACAGTTTGAGCAAAAACATGCTCTAAGCTAGGAGTGAACTTGGTTAGGACCCAAAGAGCCTACCAAGACTTAATAATATTCAATTATGATTTAATAAGGCTAATTAAGCCCTTAGGAAACTTTGGTAGACAGTTAAACCAAACAAAACACAAGAATATACCTTAAAGTCAATAAGAGCAAAAATGTGCTCTAAGCTTGGGATAAATTTGTATAAGACCTAATGGTCATACCTATACCTTATAAATATGTTAATGAACATATTAAATCAATTACCAAAGAAAACCAAGCTTGAAAACAAGTTAAAACACAAAAAGTGCTTTAAGGAGTCTTAAAGCACGTTTTTGAAAAATTGTCTTGTAAATGAGTTTTGAATGGCTAAATGTCCATCATTACTCTTTAATTAACATGTGTAATATATAGTATCACATTTGGAAGTCTACATCAATGGGAAATCAAAAATTTCACATCTATGTGCCTTGTTTTAGTGAATAGTGACTAAAATAAGCTAGTTTGTAACATATGTTATTATAAGTAATTAAATTGGCAAATAAAGACTAAAATACCCCTTACATAATAAAGGGGGCCGGTTTTCTTATATGGGATGACTCATCCCCTTGTTAATTGATAAGATAGAAAAAAATAGCAAAAGTAAATAGTTACTTTACTTAAATATCTAAACAACTTATGTTTTCCTTCATTCTCTCATTTCCCTTCATTTCACACGTCTTCTTCCTCCCTTCTTGCTCTCTTCTACGGTTTGCTACAGCACCACCATCAACCTCCATCTTCCATTGTCAATATTTCCTAGCTCACTTAATCAAATCAAAAACAAACACCACCATTCTCTTTGTCTCATCAAGCTCTTCATTCCTATCCTTTCAAAATCCCAAGAGCTCCATTTCGGTGCCAAGAGGAATCACCATGGGAGGAGCTTGAGCTCACCTTTTCACATATTATTGTTCTCCTTTGCTTTAAGGTAGGGAAACTCAAAGAAAAATGATGTTTCCTTCATGTTTTGTGTTGTCCGAAAATTCACCTCACAAGGGTGTCTTTACCTTGCTTGTTTTAGCTTTATTTGAATCTTCCAAGGGCTAGGAGGAGTCCTCTCTTGATATATATTCAAACTCTCTTCAAATACCAAGGTAAAACAACTATCTTAATGCTTTTTAAACAATGCAAAACCTAGGGTTTATAATGAGATTAAGCTTGGAGCTTGAATACTCATTTCATTGTTTGTATAATGTTTAGAAGTTGAAAAGCAACTAAGCTTAGCCGATTTTTAAACAAGGAAACAAGAAAGAAGTTTGTGAGGAAAAGAGGTAAATATGCTATCTCAATGTAGTTTAAATGCCTTAGGAAAATGAGCTTGATTTGTTTAATAAAATACCTAAGGAGCCAATGGTGAATGACCTAGTAAAATGCTCTCAAGGAAACTATTAAAGGGCATATATGTTGTTGTATGTAATTGCAGGTCAAAGGCATTATTTATGTGGGAAATTCAGTGTTTAAGGTTTATGCTATTTAAGGGCCTAAGAGCCATGTTATTTAAGGGCCTAAGTGCCATGCAATTTAAATTATGCACTATATTGTGATGTGGTGCTAAATGTGTAAAGTTTGTATATAAGAATGTGTTTGATGGATTTTAGCATTCTTGGTTGTTTGATGGTGAAGACAATGTGTCTTGGCTTAGTAATGTTCTAGGAGAGTTCATGTCAAAATTTAGGTAATAAACAAGAAGTTCTAAGTGATTTAAACAAGTTTTGGTGAACTAGGAAGTGTTAAAGGTGAATAAGTGTTTTACTAGGGAAGAAAACATGTATTAAGGTGATTTAGAGTGATACAAGGATTTAGGTGTTATCTAGGAAGTTCTAGGAATTCAATGTGTGTTTTTGTGAATGTATTAAAGTCTTGGAGAAGTTTGTTTAAGGTTTAGGAATGTTGACGTACAAGGAAGAAATGATGTTTAGGTAAGATGTGAAAAAAGAGATTTAGTTAGTAAGAAAAGAGGTTTGAGAGATGATTTTAAGGTGTAGAGGAAACACCTTGGTTTAGTGGTCATTATAGGTGAAATACCACTTAGAAATCTTAAGGAGGAAACATTCCAAGTGCTAGGAATTTTGTAAGAAATTTGTGAATGATAAGATGGTTTTGGTGAGTGATTAAAAGAGTTTAGTACATGGCTAAAGGTGTGTTTGATGTGCCAAATGATGTTAGAACACATTTGAAGGCGTAAGGAGAGGTTTGGAGAAATTTTGACAAAGTTTGGACAACTTCTGATGTTGTCCGACCCAGTGGTCCGACCCAGGGTGGGTCGGACAGCCTCTTTTAAGTCACCCGTTGATGTTTCTGGAATGGTCCGACCCAGAGGTCTTGGGTCGGACATGGGTCGTACATGTGTGCTCTAAGTCTCTGGAATGGTCCGACCCAGATGGTTGGGTCGGACATGGGTCGGGCAGGTGTATTTAAAAGACGAGAAAAGTTTCTGGAACGGTCCGACCCAGTTGTGGGTCGGACGGTGGGTCGGACGGCCCAAAATATGTAAAAACAAACATTGTTTAGGGTTATAGGATGATGGGGATTATTAAGTAATGATGTTATAAGGTTGTTAAGGACATGTTAAGTGAGTTATAATGACAATTTAGTGGGGGAAAAGTTGTATTAGACTGTAAAAGCAAAAACAAGTTAAAATGTGAAGTTATATAACTAAAGTAACGGGGATAAGTTATAAGCATTAGACTTTAAACAATCATGTTACCCCGATGTTAATAAAAGTACATGTAATGTTATCAGTTGTTCGAGAATTGCTCGAGGAACATAAGTGGACATGATAAAGTGGACTCCGGTGACAGGTATGGTTTTCTTGCAACCTGTGTCCTACCGGATTACACCGGCTTGTATGCCAATGTGTTTTTCTGTATGTTGCCACGTTGTAAGATAAAACATGTAATGAGTTTACAGTAATTCATTTATGTGGCGTTTCAACTCCGATACCATTTAACCTCGGAAGTGTTAACCTTAGTTAACTGAGTCTAGGATCACATGAGAGTTCGGTATTCGGATTAAACGACCCGAACCATGGGACGTTCTAACCACGGCCATGCGTGTGTTAATTGTGTGATATCTGTGTGTGAATGTAGGGATCTCCCTTGTATGTTTAACCCAGTTGTAATACTGTATGGTGTGTAGATGTGATAGACTCCATAGTGGGGTTCTAACTAATATCTAAAAGTAAGAATGTACTAACAGTGGTGAGTAATCCGGTTAGGCCGGTCGCGCGTTGTTTGGGAGTGGGTATCCTTCTTAGCCTTACCCTTCTCTCTGTTATCGTTGTTTCCCTCCCGGGCTATGATCTCCCATTAGCTTATTCCAAAGCTTAGCTATTCTGACTTATGATCGGTTTAGGGGGAACATGTGTTTGTGTGGTGTGTTCGGGCCACAAAACTCGAACCATCTTAACTTAAGTTACTTGTCCGACTATTAGGACGGTAATGAGTGTTGTATAATGAGCTTATCATGAGGGTGACATCATTCTCTAGGCTCACCAGTGAATTAACAATGTTTGGGTCGGTTCCTAAGAGAACCGCTCCCGTTATGTCATGTGTTGTTGATGTAATGCAATTTCTATTGCGGTGTTATTATGTGCACGTTGAAACATGAAAAGTGTTGTTATGTGTTGTTATGTGATGTACGTTATATGTTGTAAAATGTGGAGTATGTGGATCACGGATATGAATCCCAGTTTGTGATAAGAGGCGTTTTATGGATAACCCGATTAATGGGTAAGTGTCGTCTATTAAGGAAGTAGCTCCATTAGAGGAGAAACACTCTAGGGGTAATGATCACAATGAGTGACCTATCAAGTAAGGATGTGTTATCTGTTGTTGAGCCCATTGAGGTGGAATGTTATGTGTTATGTGTTTAAGTGTTCATGCATGATTTAAATATAATCAACCGCATGCTAAGACGACAATTAGTTGTGCGTGGCCCGGTAGCATGCGGGCTGCGGGATTACCATACCAGCAAAGGTGCTGAGCCCCTTGGGGGCCACCCTTTCTCTTCTTTTCCTATTTCAGGTACAAAGAGCTGGAAGCCGTTCGAGAGTAGGACGGGGTAGTCGTTGTACATGGGTAATCATTTAAATTGTATATAACAGTAGGTGTATTAGAAGAGAAATTGTTATCGGTATTAGTTTGTGAATACTCGGTACAGTTGGAAGGTGTATGTTGTTTCTATTGTTAATGGAAGGGTCAGTAATGTGTAGTCGCTCGGGAATCTAGTCCATCAGACCGGTACAATGTATATGTAATAGACTTGTTAGCCACGTGGGTGGTTAACGGCGTGTAACATCAACGAATTAAGTAATGTGATGAAGTATATTTTCCGCTGCAGATTGTTGTTATATGTTTTTGTTGGATGGGGTGTTACACTAGTATTCCAATTGACTACATGCAATCTATAGACATTCATGTCCAAGTGTTTAAAGGTTTCTCAGACCTATCGATGTTCAAAACTGAAAGAAGATGCGAATCCAATCGAAACTGGAGTTGGAGAAGTGCCTAGCTTCTCCATCTCCATCTCCATCCATAGGACATGAAACTCATCTACCGGGCGATTTGGTACCACTTTATCTTCATATAGTCCCCCATGCGACCTTATAATTGACTAAGTTTCCTTTTCTCCTCCTCATATAACTATTCTCAAAACCGTTTTCTTCATGAAGTGGGCCAGTAATTCGTTAATCGCCACCGGACTCTACTTTGTGGCAGCCTCACTTAACTTTTTTGCCAATTTCTTCAACCTCTCTGTTTCTGAGTTCTCATTCATCCTTTCATCTGTATCTGCCTCTCTCTCTTTTGTACCATGCTTTTCTTCTTCTGTATCTTTTGTATCAGTAGAAGAATCATCATGATCGTCGGTACTTTGATCTTTAACAAAGGCAGCAACTGTCTCCATCGGCCAAATTCGTCTGGCTTTTTATCCGATTTCTCTGTGATGTTTCAGAAGATCAATACAACTCGGTCTCTTCTGATCTCGAAATTCCACATTATTCAGCTGTGTCATCCCCAAAGTTTTCAGTGCTGTCCAGTTCTGATTGTTCGGTCTACTGAAGCTTCCGCAGCATACTAGTTAGAGGTGACTAAAGGAAAAGGAGAGAAGATTGATGACGGTCGAAGGTGCATAGGCGCTAGCCAAAAAATGTAGAGGGATACTAAAAAAAACTACAAGAAATTAAGAAGCTGTAAGTAGAGGTCTCTAATATGTCCAATGGTGGTCATATAGATTTCTAAAACATTAGAGGGTTAATTGGAATGCCTGACCAGATAACAAATCTGAGAAGAATGTGATGGAACTTAAAAGTATGATGTTGGTATTGGTAGAAATGTAGATAAACTTCTCGGTGGATGTTAAGGTAAAAGTAATATGGGGAAGGGGATGTCAGGCAAGCTGACCATGCCGTAATGCTACGTCTTTGTAATTAATTAATACACTCTATAGTCATCTAATATTTGCACCCTAGGTTATACTATAATATACTATAACATTTTAAAAACATAAAAGCCTCAAAACACTTAATCCCTATTTAATTTCTAACCAATTAAATTAATTTTGCCATAACTACGTGGCTATATTTGTATGCATGTCGAAACGTATTATATTTGACACCTAATAAACACATTAATTCCCAAGTCTATTGTAAAACCAGCAAGTAAAAATCAGCACATAATACAATAATAGATGCGCGCGACAGTTTGGTTTGCATGCAAAATTATTCCCAAACACACACTTTATTTAACGCCTTTAATCCCAAACAAGCAGAGCATGTATGTTCCTGATTAACAAGTTTAGTTTACAAAATTACCTCATCAACAGAAGAATAGAGGCGATAAAAATCAGCACATAGTACAACATTAGATTGCGCGCGACAGCTTGGTTTGCATGCAAAATTATTCCCAAACACACACTTTATTTCACGCCTTTAATCCCAAACAAACAGAGCATGTATGTTCCTAATTAACAAGTTTGGTTTGCAAAATTACCTCATCAGCACAAGAATAGAGGCGATAGATCTAGCGCGCATGTATGTTCCTTTCGCTAGTTGGGGTTGTAAAATTATTTCTACGTAGACTGAATCCAGGAGGCGCCGCGTGACAGGGCATGTACGTTCCTGTTCGTGCAATTTTGCAAAAATTAATTACCGATCGAAAGATTATATGAAAAATAAGGATAAGCATATATCACTACTACAAAAAATGCCTATTTCGGCACCCCTATTTCGGCGGTTGTTCTTACAACCACCGAAATATGGCTCTGAAAACTTCTATGTGCAAACAAATCAACCTATTTCAGCGGTTCTTAGCTAGGAAACGACGAAAAAGGGTCATCGAAAATTCTATGCATAAAAAAAGACACCTATTTTGGTGGTTCCTTACTAAGAACCGCCGAAATAGGTGTCTATTTTTATGCATAGAATTTTCGATGACTCTATTTCAGCGGTTCCTTGCTAAGAACCGCCGAAATAGGTTGTTTTCTCGGTTCTATTTTTCCCCTTCCCGGTTTTTTAGACGAAATTGTTTTAAAAAATTCGCCTCTGCCTTATATTCCGACCCTTCGCGTCTCTCTCTCCTCATTCTCTTCACTCGGCGCAAATTCACAACCCTAACTGGCGCCTCTCCTTTGCGCCTCCGCCTTCATTCTCTTCTTGGTCTGCGCCTGGGGAGTGATAAATCACTTCAACTGCTGCATCTTGCTCCCGATTGAAGATGGGGCTAAATCTGTTCATTCTAGAATCGGTAAATATACTCGAACTTATTTTTTCTTCTCTCTCATGAACAAGAAACATACATACTCATGCCTCTTCATTCTCTTCTTGTGTTTCGCCTGTGTAGTGATAAATCACTGGAACCGCTGCAAATGGAGAACAAGGAACATGCTCTGTGCGAACAAGAAACATACATGCTCATGCCTCTTTGTTCTCTTCGTGTGTTTCGCCTGTGGAGTGATAAATCACTGGAACCGCTGCGAATGGAGAACAAGGAACATGCTCTGTGCGCCTGTGCGCAACGAATCACTGGAATTGCTGCGTCTTGGTGTGAGGTTAAAGATGATGCAAAGAGCGGATTTTTTTTTAAAAAAAATATACCTATTTTGGCGGTTGTTAGCTAGGAACTGCCGAAATAGGTGTGTTTTTTTTCTAAAAACGTGCCTATTTTGGCGGTTGTTAGCTAGGAACCGCCGAAATAGGTGTTTTTTTTCTTCTAAACCCCCCCTTTTCGGCGGTTTCTAGCTAACAACCGCCAAAATAGGTACCTATTTCAGCGGTTCTTCAACCGCCGAAATAGGATCGCACACCTATTTCGGCGGCCTCCATTTCAGAGGTTCAGAACCACCGAAATAGGCCTAAAACAACCGCCGAAATAGACCTGTTTTGTACTAGTGTATATGTATACCTATTCCCAGATTGCGCCCAAAATTACCGAAAGCGAGAGGCGCCGATTGATATCGACGCATGCATGTAATGACCTGCCTTCATCACCAGTTTGGCCAGGTTGTAGAGATTAGAAGATAGAATGTTATTGAAGATGGCACGCGTAGTATCAGCCGGGACAGAGGAAGAAGAGGCACCGTGGCGACGATATGGTAATTTCTGGGCTCAGTCGATTCGATATTGAGAAGAGAGCTTAGTGTTTACAGAGAGTGAGGTTTACGGAGAGTAGCGGGTATAGGAACAATCACGATTTGATTGATGAGAAGACTGGGCGGGAGGGTGAAAAGAGTTTTATAATTTAGGTAACATAAAAAACGCTTCACTTAAGAAGCGTTCTTTATGCTGACCGTAAGTAGCATAAAGAACGCTTCTTAACTAAAGCTTTCTTTACATTATCGCGCCGAAAGACATAAAAAATGCTTCCTTTGTAAAGCGATTTTTATACGTTACATATAAAAAACGCTTATTTACAAAGCGTTGTTTTTGTTTTTAGGCGCGATAACTGATAAGTGTCCAAATGAGCATGATTTATAGGTGTATTTCATATATATTATTAGCACTTTTCTTGCTCATTTCTCCACTTCGGTTAGTTTTCCTCTAGTTTATGTTTTATTGTTTATCTCACAAATTTATTGGTTAAACATGAGGAAAACCAAGCTGGAAGTAAAGTAGACGAAGAAACGAACGCATAGACGCAAACGGCTCAGAAAACGGAGTCCAAACGAAGAATCTAGAGCCGGTAGAAGAGAGTCACGCGAGAAGCACACAACACCAAGGGGGCAACCGCCCCATATCAGGCGGACGAGCATGCGGTTATGAAGGCGGACGTGAGTGAGGCGGAAAAACAAGAGCAACCGCCTTGTTTGAGGCGGTACCGCAGGCGGACACCGGCAGAGGCAACCGCCTTGTTTGAGGCGGTACCATAGGCGGACAAGAGATAATCAACCGCTTCATTATACGCGGACACCATGCGGACACGTATAATTTCCAGGTCTGAAATCAGTCGCGAACAGTTTGTCTTCCTCGCGCCGACTGTCTGCAACTCGCCTGCTGCAACTCGTCCACTGTCTCCAACTTGCAGGCGCCTACCTTAATTCACGCCTGTGTTCAAGCTTTGTCCCCTCAATTAATGAGGAGCAATCAACGAGCAATCAACTGGCACCTCCCTTATCTTCTTCCACCGCCTCAATCAATTCCTCAACTTGTTCACGCGTTTGTTATCTTCTTTGCTGCCTCTTCCTTTCTCTATATAAACCCACGAGCCTTCTGCTCAAAATAATCCATCCACGACCCATCGCTCCACTTCACCACAAACCTCACGACATCTCATTTCTCTTCTCCCGTCTTCTCCATTTTATTTATTTCCACATTCCACCATATCCACCTCTAGTCCTACGTATACAAAATAGCAGAGCGAATACAGGAGTGACTACAGATGATTTCTATTACTCTTGTTTCTGTTTATCTATTTAATATGTTAGGCTAGAATATATATACTTTGGGAATGGTTATTATGTGTTCGTATTAATTATGCAATATTTTAACTGGTTTTATTTATATACAGTTTGTTACGGTTAAAGGTTATCTCGCTCCTTTTTAATAAATGTCATGAGTTTATTAAATTGCTTTACTAAGTCTATTTTGATCAGACCGGCGATAAATAGACAGGTTAATTAAGCCGTAAATCTGGAGAAAGCTTATTATGATTTAATGAGTTAGTATTTTCAGATGCAAATGTAATCCCTCAATACTCCTTTGCCGTCCACCAGTGGGTGCCTGAGTTTTCATCGGACCTTGCACAACTGGAACGAGTTCTTATGAGGCTATGACTTAGTCCTTAAGATAATTACAGGAATCTTGCCAAATTATTAAACCAGTAGAGATAGCTTAATTATGCAAATTGTAATAACCTGACCCAGAGTTCCATTTAATTTATCTATTAACTTAGTTTATTTTATCTTTCCTTTTTATTTATAATACAAGTCAATTAATCCCCCCTCTTGTGACACGCTTAGGTACTATAATATGCACATTAGTCCCACGGTTCGATATCCGGTCGCTTACATTTCACTATACTACTGCGACCGGGATTTGTTTGCAGCCCGACGTTTATTTTGAGTTTTTAATTTCTTTTCTTTTATTTTTACACCAGTTTAACCGCTCAGATATACACGTCTGCAATAACATAAATCACGCTTCGTAAGAAAAGCGTTTATTAAGATGTCCAGCCTATGATAAAAAAATGATTTACAATATAACCGTTTTTAAACGGGCGTTGTTTGTTCTTTTTTTCTAGCAGTGTGAGGAATCAGCTCCTCTCTCTTGTGATAGACAACAAGACACGCTCCATGGCCAAACTTCTTGTCAGAAACTGTGCCATATAACTGCAGGAACCAGCATAGCTGGGAGAACCCGGCAGGAAGACAAGACGGCAATGGTTGTCTCAACAGGATAGGCTCTCATGAGTTGCCTCAGGCAGGGAGGGAAAAAACCCCTGATCCTATAACCACTGAGACGGAATAGCATTGTTTCCCAGGTGTGGTGACCCTGCGGTAAGCGTTCGCAAATACTCCACGCTATGAAACGACGGTCAGCTCCATACTAGGGCATGCGGGTTATTGGTTGGATGTTATCGAAATGAAGTTGCGTGCGAGGTCCTTGATGTCTGGTTTGATCGTGACACTGCTCTCTGCTGCCTCCTCGGGCATTCCTTGGTCGCATCCCTTGCCGTCATGGTCTTTAGGGCATGAGTTGAGGGAGAATAAAGTGGTCCACCAGCTCTCCCACTCCATTGTCTCCTGATCCCCCTTAGCCCGAACTAGTCTCTGCTCATCACAACTCATAGATATATAGGATTCAAGGTTAACTGATAAGAAAGGGTCCACAGGAATTCTTACATATGAGTCAGTCAACATCATACCTGGCACCTCTGTGAATCCTATCACGGCTCTTCGGCCTTCAGCATATGGCGTTAATGGCTCTACTATGCCCTGTAGCTCCTCCATAATCCATTCCCCTGCTTGTAGCCCATCTGAGACATCATGTGGTGCAATGCGGGGCTATAGAAACAAGGGTCGAAGTAGAGAGAAGTGATGGAAGAAGTTTGACTTACCTGTTGCGCCGGTATCACCACTATGAACCCCCAAGGGTTAGCTCCTGTTGACCTGGTGCTTTGATCTCAAACAGTTGAGATTCAGTCCTTGGCTCTCCTAGCACTTCCACGACCCGTCCTCCATGCTTAAATTTATGTTTTTGGTGGACCACTGAGGGCGCACCCTTAATTTGGTCAATGAAATTCCGGCCCAGTAACTAGTTGAAGTGGAGAGATATCGATGACCAACACTTCGATAGAGAAAGGGGCATCCTCGATTAGGATCGGTAAAGTGATCATTCCCAACACCTTTCTATGGCTATTATCATATGCGCTTCAAGTCATCTCCACAGGTTTGAGATCATTATACCCCATGTCTCGAGCAACACGCAGCGGGCAAACATTGTTTTCAGCACCGTCATCGATGAGCGTCTTGGGGACTTGAAACCCCCAACCTTCACAGATATGTAGATGGCTCGTCTAGTCTGGCATGAGATCTCCTTGTCTGTGAAGGTGATGGCCATAGCAGGGGTTTGGGTCAAGTGGGCTACAATGGTGTCTACACTGACCGTTTGCTTCTTATCCATTTTAAGATGTCGGGCCACTACATTCTTGTGTTCCTCAAACATGGTCAACAAGGACCAGATTGTGATGGGGATGCTTGTGCTCTTCAACTTCTTGAGCAATTCCTCTTCTCCAGCCAATTTATTTTCTGCTTCACTCAAAGTGAGATCATGTACTTTTTAGGCTAATGACACGGCCTCTTCAGCAAGCTCGGCCGGCTTGTAGTGTTTTCCTGAATAGGTAAGGTGGTGTGTCTGACATAGATCTCCATCTTTTATCAATAGAGGTACTCTGATCGGAGTTACAGCAGATGGACTATCATCTTCGTTGGTGATCAGGATCACGTTACATTCTGAAATTCTCCTTCCTCGCCTCTCAGAAACCTTTTGCCAGCACCAAGCCCCCACAACCTCTAATGCTTTCATAGCTTTATGGAGCTCTCGTGCTTCAAAGTTCTGCCCCACGAGTATTTTGAGGTTCTTCTCCACGTGTTGTCCTACTATCAGTTGAGTGATTATAGACACCTTCCTTGTAGCCCCAGACGCTCAACTTTGTCTTGAATTTCATGCGTCATAGCTAGATATTCATGCAACTGGGGTTGAATATCATGTTGAATTTCTGGACGAGGAACTTAGAATGCGTCTAGCACCATGGATAGCACAATCGGAGGGGGTGTACTCTAGTTGTCGGGCTCAGAAGAATTTTTGATGACATTAATCCTCATGATTCTGCCAATATCTGACTCTTCCTCTCCTTCCCCCATCAGACTCATCATATTCACATGTCTTGGGATTGAGTTGTTCTGAGTGTTTGGATTAGTCTTCGGAAATTCAACCTCTCCAGCATCAATCAGATCTTGGATGGCGTGGCGCAAGGCCCGACAATTATCTGCATTGTGTCCTTTGATCAAATGATACTCGCATAGGCTGTTAAGGTCAGGTCCCATCTGAGTGACTCTAGGTTTTGGGTTTGGACGCCTCTGTAGGAATCCACTTTTCTTCAACTTCTCATAGGCCTTGCCCATCGGCATTCCTAGACTTGTGTAATTTCTCTTTGGTTGGGATTGGTAACTGCTTTGTGGTGGAGTTGTAGAATAGTTTGAGGTTGAGCCACTTACTTGGGCTTGAAACACTGGTGGTTGGGATTGATTGGTTAATGGGGTAGGGACAAACTTGTTGCTCATGTCTGTCTTAGACTGCTTGTTTTGATAGTTTGATTGTCGGGGAATTGATCCCTGGAAACTTAGACCTTTCAACTTCCCAGCTAAAGACAGTTCTTCTATAGCCATTGCAGCTGCCTTCTGATGCTTGAAATCACAATCCCAAAGGACTTGCGATGATGTGAGTAAGGATTTTCTAGGCAATCAATAATGATTCTTATTTGCTCATCATCGCTGGGCCGGTCTAACATCTATCCCGCATTCTCTCTTCATTTGGTAATGAATTCCATTACTGTCTCATGATTTCTTGCCCTCATGGTTTCCAAATCTCTCCGAGTGATTCCCAGATGGGAGTTGTGACTGTACTGCTTCACAAATGCCTAATAGACTTCCTCTAATTTCATTTTGGAGAGATCCAGTCTTGACACCCATGTCTGAGCAGCTCCTTCTAGATAACTAGGAAAATAAATTATTTTCATCTCATCGTCTAGACCATGCATAGTCATGACTCTGTCAAATTGAGCAAGATGGTGTCTAGGATCTCCCTTTCGAGCATATTTAGAGATTTCTGGCAATTTCAGATTCTTAAGCAACTGAGAGTTTGGCTTCAATCAGAAATGAGGGAAACCCAGCATCTTTGCTCGCTCTCTGAGCTGCATCTCTGCTATTAACTCTTCCTTTAGGGATTTCTTCCATTGACCAAAGTCAATTGGAAGGTGCTCAGCGGGTGAGGCTTGATTATAGCTGTAACGCCCCTATTTAACTTAATTACAACGGAAATAAAATACCAAAGGTGTTAACAGATCATCGGGTTCCAAACACCCGACACCAAACCCCACCAACTACAACTTATAAGATTACAAAAGCCACGGTCTGAACTCGAGAAAACATAACATAAACATAATAATAATAAAATACATCAACTCTCCACAAATCCTAATTCCCAACCCCATCACTCATACTCTTCGTGGCCACCTGTATAACAATACGTACCTGTAAGATAAAACCAAGCAGCCCACCCCAAGAGGGGTGAGTCAGTTCCCTGGAATGGAACTGGTACGATTCTCCAAACAAACTTATAAACATAACTCTTTAATAAACAATAACTTAAAGACAAACACTTAAAACAACATAGAGGAACAAGGCACTTAAAAATCACCAAGTCAAGAGAACAAGTTGAGAAAAGAGATAAATAACAGAAAGATAAAGTTAGTCAATAAAAAGAAATCACACCATAAGTTAGTGAACATCCATTGCTTGTGTTAGATTCAGTTTCAATTAGAAGTAGGAAGACCCCAGTAGTCACCAGGACTAGGAATGAAGATGAGATTCAAGAACCTGCAACTCAAGAATGGAATAAAACCAATTAGGAGAGATGGCCCCCACCGCCAGTCACGTCCTTTTAGGACAGGGGATATACAGCCCCTCATTCACTAGTACAAAAATGACCTATTTCAGCGCCCCTATTTCCGCGGTTGTGACTAGGAACCGCCAAGATAGGTCCTTCGTAATTTTCTCAATTAAAAAAATAACATCTATTTCGGCGGTTCCTAGTCACAACCACTGAAATAGATATATTTGGTAGTCTATTTCGGCGGTTGTGTCTAGGAACCGCCGAAATAGATGTTTTTTTTATTTTAAATAAATACGGAGGATCTATTTCGGCGGTTCCTAGTAACAACCGCCGAAATAGGTCATTTAATAAACACCCCCACCCAGCCCCGACACAGTTACACTGTTGCAACCTAACCCACACCCCTCTTCTCTCTGTTAACCAGCGATTCTGGCTCCGATTTTGACAACCACCACACCGCCACCGCTCCGACGTTCGTCGCCCTCCTCCCGCCTTCGCCGTCGTCGGCGCCACCGTCACCGGTCGTGCGTGGTTGTCATCGAAAGTTGTTGCTGCAACAACAACAGCAGCTACGGTAATAAAAACCCCAAGTCGGTTTTGACTAAAAAATTACAAATGTGTTGTTGAAATTGATAGATTCGTGTCACATTATGATTGTGGATGCTGATATTTATTGTGTGTGTCAAATCTTTGAAGATTTTGGTTGTTAAACTAATCAAATTAAGTATGAACACAAGGTGTTTGATGAAATGTCTGAGTGAATATTTTTACTGTTTTTTGCCCTTCTTTTAAGTATAGTTAGGTTAGCTTTTTTGGGCTATCTTTTGTGGGGTGGAACAATGTTTGAGCATTATTTATGCTTATAATTATAAGTAAATTATAAACATTGTAAGCTATATAGTGTTGCGCCCTCAATTGATACTTATTTTGCGTCTGTGTTGCCTCTGTAGAGATTGGTACTACTACACGTCTCACACGCCTGGTTGAGCAGAGGGGCTGAAAACAATTCCTTTAGGAACCAGTAATATACTTTAACTTATGTCTTGATTCTCTTCACTCACTGTAAATTTACAACCTAACGACAAATAGGAATAAATTTGGTATATATTAGTTTGGTTTATGATGGAAATTTGTGTTGTTGAATGATTGGTGAATGCTTAATAATAAGCATGGTTGTGTCATTGTAGAGGGAAATCACTAAATGGGTTCACCGGATGAAGTCGTACGGAGCTGAATACATTTCATTTGTGAACCCGTAATATACTCAACCTACATCTTCATCTTTTTAGCTCATTATATATAATTTTGCAATTGTAATTACAAACAATTAACATACGTAAACTAATGAGTTTCTATTCTATCTACAGAGAAGTGGTTAAGAAACTCCTCACTCATTGCACGGTAGATTGAAAGCGGAGTGGAAGAACCGGTAATATAATCTAACTTATCTTTTTCTCTTTATACTTTGTATTTGATTTCCACAAATTATTGAAATTTGGTTTGATGAATTTGGTATTAGTTTGGTTTGTGATGGAAATTTGTGTTGTTAATGATTGGTGAATGCTTAGTAATAGCATGGGATAGGTAAAATAATGCAAAGGTTATGCCGTTCTTTTTTACAAAATCTCTTCGTAATGTTGTATTTTGTCTTAATATAACAATTTTTTTATTATTAGGTCTCACTATATACTAGCCTATGACTTCCAGCAAAGTCAAACCACTCTTGTCGCTCTCTGTGTACCAACCATCCTCCTTCCTCCTTCTCCCTCTATACATCGTACAAACTACAAACAAGTAAGTAGTTTAACTTATGTTTTTGTTTTAAAAAATGCAATTATTTATTGAAATTAAAATGCTACTTTATTTGGGTTTGAACCTTAGAGTTAGGCTTGAATTTTGAAATTAAAATGCTAGTTTGTTTGGGTTTGAAAATTAGAGTTAGGCTAGATGTTTAAGGCAAAACTGCTAGTCTATTTAAGTTGGAACCAGTCACGCTCCACTACGATATAAACACGTGCAAACAAATGTAATCTATACCATTAATTTAGGTAAGATTCTCATACCAGTTGTGTGTTTGGACATATAGAATGGGTGGTGACTGGGATGTATGTTGATCGAGGAGATCACTTTGACAGATGTTGAAAGAGTTTGCAAAGCGGCAGTGCAACCTAAGGAAAGACAAAGGCGGTGAAAATTTTATGTCCTTGTGTTGACTGCGGTGTGTTAAGACATATTCACCACGAGGAAATTGAATTTCATCTAAGGCCCGTGGATCATGGCACATTATGAAGATGGACGTTCCATGGTGAGTCTGTGATGATAACGGCGTCTCCTCATGCACTCACAATCGGAAGAGGATGAGAATTGACCACATCTTTGATACTGTCAATGAGTCAGAACTCCCAGATAATTTAGGTGTCAATGAAAGTGATCAGATGGCTTACCATGATGAGCAAATAGACGAGATGTTTGAAAATGTCAAGGATAATTTTGCTGATAGGCCGGATGAGTATCAAAGATTACTGGACGCATCCAATTTTTATTTACAGTTCCACCTAGGTGCATTAGCTAGGTCTTGAGTTTATTATCAAGCACATACAACACTCCTATCACAGTTGTACAGAGACCACAAGTTTCTAGAAAAACTGAAACAACAATTTGTGTTTTCTCCTCTTCACCATTCTTTTAAATCGATTAAACTGACTTATAACCCTTCCCCAAGATGTTTATAACTTACTTACGTGTATTAGGTATTCTCAAACTAAAACTAGGCCAAAGCAACCCCGTTAATACTTCTGAAAATCCATTATACTGAAGCAACCAAGTGATGAAATCGGAGAAATCAGAATCTGTGAATTCCCTCATCTGCCTTCGATTTAGTTGTCCACCTGTCTTCAGATTCCCCTCAAAGTATTTATAACTTCCCTAAGTGTTGTAGGTATAGTTAGGTTCTTTAATCACTCAATACTCCCATTATAAACCCTCAGTAACAAGGTTAGACAGAGAGCACAAGTTCAGGGAAAACTGAAACCTGAAGAATGAAATCTGCTTCCTTTTTCCTTCATCTCCTCTCTTTTTTTATGAACTCGACTTTCAATTCTCTTCAGTCCTCTTCTCCAATTAGCTAGGTGTTGTGATATAATATTACCCTCAAGCAATGCTGTTACTCTTACTGGAGCATGTTCATACTGAAATAAGAACTCAGAAACTAAGAATCGAAACTGAACCAAAAAACTGCTATCTCATTCTCTATCTCTTACTTCTATTTTTGTATGTGAATTGGTTTTCCCTAGATTGTCTAGTCCTATAGGTACTTACCTTGGTATGGTCTTAACCTTAAAACAACTCCAAAGCAACTAGGAACACCCCTCTGAGAAGTTTGACAAAACTGAAAGAAACAAAAATCTTGGACTGATGCATTATCGCTTCCTTCTTGATTACTAACCGGGCTTCTAACTTCCAAGTGAATATACAAACTTAGTTGAACATTAGCCATGTTGTAAATTCATTACCACGCCATGACAATATTGTTAATTCTACTGAGATGTCCAAAACTGAATTGAAGAAAAATCTGAAACTGAAACATCACATTCTGATATCCTTGCTTTTATTCCCTTCTGTTAGTTCACAACCTGGTCCTCAATCTATCCCAAATTCCCAATCACTCACTTCCTCAGTTAAGTGTTTAATCGAGATTTTAAACCAAACAAACCCACCACAACTTGGTTAATGTCACTGATATGCCAACATACTGAAAACAAAGCAGAACTGAAACAAACCTCCAAAACTGAAAACATTAACTACTAAACTCTCTTAAAACTACTAAACTCTCTTCTGTTCTTTTCTTGCTCACGAAATGACTTTAAATTCTTTCCAAATTGCTGGATCGATTATGCAAGTGCTCTATCAAGATTCTAATCCAAAAACGGAACCCAAAACAGCAAGGGCTTCACTTCTGAAAGTCCTGACACAGAACCTGGAAAAGATTGAAAACTGATGCACTAGGATGGGTTTCCGTGGTCTGGTTTCTTTCTCACTCTCCATGTTATCTAACTTCTTAGTTAGATGTCTTACTATGATTTTAAACTCTAATCTCGCCCAACACAACCAAAACAACGTCTCTCACACCCCTTTACAAAAATCTGAAAACTGAAACAGAAATAGAAAATGTGAACTCCTGCATTTCTTTCCTATTGGTTTCTTTCTGTTCACGAATCTTACTTACAACTTTCCCTCAATCTGATTAACTACCTAGCTAAGTGTATTACCAAGATTTTAAATTTAGACAAACCAAGTCACATAGGCAACTCTCTAATAAACTCTTTACACGAAAACTCAAAACTATGAAAGCTGTGACATGGTCTGATGTGGTTTTAGTTTCTTTTTATCTTTCTGTTTTGTCATTAAACTATCTTCCAATTTTTTCCTCAAATGGTTTAGCAACTTAGTTAAGATCTTAGTACCGTTTTAACTCTGGAATAGACCCAAGACAGCAAGAGCTGCTGTTCAGAAGTTCCTTTAGCAGAAACGAAAACTGCTGAATCAAAACTGCATTTCTGCACTCCTCTACTTCTTCCTCCCCTATTTATGTGCTATCAGTTTTCTGTGACTCTCTCCTATCTTGCTTACACTTAGTCTAGTGGGTTCCCGAGTTCTTAGGTAGATTACTCAGCCAAAAACAGTTTCAATGTTATCCCTGAGAAGTTGTTACGCAGGAAATTCCATGATCTGCAGAATCTGAAATCTCCTTCTGCTCACTCTATTTCCTACTTTAGTTTTTTTTAGCTTGCCAACTGTTTCCCCTTTGTCGTCTAGCCATCTGATTACACATCTTAATATAGTTTTAAAATTTAAAACAGACCTAAAACCATCTTGATGACTCTACTGCAACATCCTAATACTGCAAGTTAATGTTACAGACTTGCAGTGGTTATCAGATCACACTTGACAGGTTATTTTCGTCTTCTGCTCATATATCCAGTTAGAGATATCTCACGTAGTTAAGTGTTTTCTTAAGGTTTTAAATCTCCAAAACCACTTTGTTACTTACGGATTCATCCTCATACTGAAACTAGGAGATTGAACACACTGAAACAAAACTGAAATCTGAACTGGTGTTCCTTTCCTCTTATGTCTCTTTTTTTTTCTTTTCATTCAGTTAAGTGTTTTAGATTCATTAATAGATCACTACCTACCTCTACATCACTCTTGGAAAGTTGGCATACAGAAGAATACCACTACAGAAACTGAAATGGTTAACAACTTAACTTGACAGATTGTATTTTTTCCTGATCATGCACTATGTTAAATGTAGCTACGAATTTTAATAAGCACAAGGGTTTCAGGATTAGTCTTTACCTTGGTGGACCCTTGTCGCTAGGTGGAGTTTCCAGGGCTTGATCACTCAGTAACAAAATGGGAAAGGTGATCAGGTGTTAGGCCATGTCATAACCAGAAAGGAAGAAAAATTTGTTTCAGCTTTATCTTACTATTTTTTTTAAATTTGTTTGCTTCAGGTTTCCAGAACTGAAACACACCAGGTCGGCTTGCAGCAGAGAATTGGGAGGGCTTGAGTTACTGATCAAGAAGTAAAGGTTTCAGACACAGAAATAGTTCAAGACAGCCTAGGAGAGGATCGGAAATGATATAGCAAGATCACAGGACAGAAAAGGATGCAGGAATGAGGAAATCTGTTGTAACGGTTTTACCTTGCTGTTTTTTTCTCTATAGATCTGTTTGAGAGATTTCTCCAGGACTTGCACAGCTGGGATGGGTGCTAGTGTGAAAACAGACACCTGGTGAGTTGTTTATAATAAGACTGTGAGAATGCATGGGTTGAACAGGCATTTACGGACAGAAATCAACCAGAGGAAGGAGTTCAGTGCAGTTTACCTGGACTGCTTTGCTCCAGGACTTACACGGCTAAGGTGGCTTATTGTGTGGGACAGACACAGGTCCTGAGCTGGTTATACCGAGACGTTAACGCCAAGAAGAAACTAGGTGAGTTCTTACTGTGTTGGTTGCTACTGATGCTAATACGCCTGCGTGGGAGCTCTCATAACACAATCCTGATACGAGCAAGGTTGTAGCAGGAACAAACTTTAAGGTGCATGCTTTTCTCAGGCTAGCTTTTACTGAATTCAAGGTTTACTTTCACAGAGCTTAGGTGGTGTTTGTGGTCTATAAGTTCCATGGGAGTATAGAGGTTTGAGTGGGTAACATTCCTAGAGGTGTAGTGCGTTCAAGTTCCACAGATTTTTGAACAACAACAGCTCACTGGAGCATGTGCATGCTGATGGAGAATTTGTGTGAGTGATCGGGACAAGGGACACACACGCAAGAAAAAGAGAAGGAGTGCTCGTGTCAGTCAAAATCATCAAAGAATTTGAAGGAGTTTACGCCAACCTAGAAAGAAGAGAAAGGTTGGTTTGGTATTTGGTGCTATTCGAGATTTAGCAGAGAAAAGGGATTGAGGCATCGCACTTGTGCTGTGTTCTAGCATTAGTGATTAGCTATTTGTTACTACTGAAAAACAATGTCGATGGTGTAAACAAGAAAGGCATGGTGGGGTATCATGTTTGATATTTAACCAGTAGATTTCCTAGTCTAATAGTGTATTATTACTTTTGTGTCCACAAGTGCGATTTACAACCGAATACGACCATAGCTCAACCGGTTAAGGCGTTCACTAGAGATACCAATGGTACTGGATTCGAATCCCAGTAGGAGCGCATTTCGCTCTTTTTTTTGTATCAGCCATTATATGCCTATTTTCTGTATACATGCGACTGCATTAATATGTCGCGTCATTAGTTATATACGCGACTATTTTATTTGTCACGTTGTTAACTATGTATATATGTATATGTATACGACCATTTTATTTTGTCGCAGTTTAATTATCATTATTATTTATTTTTATTTTGAAGTTTAATCATAATAGTTGCTCATAATTTAATTTAAACTTCACTAGTTTAAGGTGATAGTTATTCGGGGTATTTCAGTCTACCCCCCTTTAAAGAACTTCGTCCTGAAGTTGTCTCAATCGAATATGTATCTAACCACCCAACGAATTTCAATGTCCTAAGCCATCCAATCCTATCAATTCTACAATTCCAGCACCTCCCTAACATTCCATCCTACCACTAGCTTCCAACCCACCCAATCACACTGCTAAACGAGAAATTGTAGGGATAAAACTATACAAAGAATAAACAAATAACTAAACCTACAACTCTACTACGGGTAGCAAAATAAAACCCGGTCGGAGTATAGTGTAAATATATACGACCGAGAGTATCGTACCCAAGGGACTTATAGAAAATTAGTCCTAATCCGGTAATACCTATTCTAAGACAAGGGGGGGAAATTGAAATGTTTTCTAATCTAATAAAACTAACTAAACTAAGTGGTAATTACAATGAAACTATCCTTGATCCAGGGTGTGAAACCATCTAAGCATCAATATGAACTCTAAACATACACAGGCCTTCGAATTAACCAACAACTGAACACGCCGGGTGTCCTGCCGGATACCACTTGCACGGCATATTCAAAGACATTGAATATGCCGGACATCGGCCACCCGGCAGTGCATCCGGCATAGCCATATTGCATATTATTTCTCCAGTTTCCGAGTAGAAAACAGAAGACTCATCCCTATTAACAAATCGAGCATTATCATGCCACGAAATGAACAAGGAAATGGGGAAAATGGATTAATTTTCACTCTTACTACTAACCCTTAAATCATAAGAAGAGAGTAGGAAACCATTAAGAGTCTAACCTATCTTACTTGGGACTTGTCTTCCACAAGTAAGAATTGCATGAAGAGAAAAAGTGATCAACCTATTCTTTGACAATAGAACCTTACTCAAAATAAACTTGAAATTATATTAAGAGAACATATTGTTTTACAAGAAGGAATTCATCCCTAACCAAGAACTAAAGGATTTCTACTTCACCATCCACTCAACTAAGGAAGAAATACATAAGGGAGAAGGAGATTGAACATAGCCTCAACCCAAAAAGGAAATCTTCTCTTCTTCTCGTGGATGGATCCGTAGAAAAGCCTTGGACACCAACACTTGGAATGTGGGCGGAAATGGAGTAATGAATGGAGTGTAGTATGGTGTTGAAGAGTGTTGAAGTGTAGCCTTCCTCGGCCTATTTATAGGCATTAATAGTGTCGATGCCGGGCGTCGTGCCGGGTCTCCAATAGCCGGCACACGTGTTAAATGCGCCCAACTGTTAACGGTCGAAACCGTCGATGTCCGTGCGAAACAGTGCTTATGCCGGGTAGGAATTACCCGGCATCACCCCGGCAGCGGTTGGAAAACACGTGGATCACATGTGCTGTCGTATGGTCAATCGAGGCGATTTTTACACTCATGCCGGATAACATTTACCCGCCTCACATCCGGCAAGGCTTCTTTCTGTTCTGTACTGCCGTGCAGAAACTACCCGGCATGGAGTCCGGCCTCAACTGAACTTTTGCCTAGAAAATCATTCCTTGCACATAAAACTCATAAAACATAAATCTGTACAAATAATATATTTTAACACATAATAAGCATAAATAACATAAATATAACTTATTTAGATAATATAATACTAAATCTAGTGCATAAAACATGATAAGTCTGCGCTTATCAAGGCCCTACACTTACCTTTTGCTAGTCCTCGAGCAAACAAGATTAGAACGACTAATTACTTATGCACAAAACAGATAAACTCTAGAATGAAAATGTAGATAAATATTTCCAACTATATGACTCTAATTCATAAGTATCACTTAATCTACCTTATCTTGTCAAAACTACTAATGGTATAAAACAAGGAATTTCAAAATCGATCAAAAACTTTTGGGCTATTTTGCATAAGGGATTTTTGTAATCTCTCCTTTTTCCGGTTTCCATCATTCAGCTCTATTTTTCAAGAGTTTTGAATGGCCAAGACACTCATCATTGGTTTTATGAATCAGCCCTATTTTGCAAGAGTTTCTGAATCAACCATGATTTTTTTTTTTGCATTGAAGAACGGGGAATTTAGGAGAAAAATAAAAGGAAAAACTCTCGTTTCTTGCTTTTATTCTGAGGCACTTTATGCAACCTCTAGAATATATTGCTTTTCCTTTGAAAGAAGATTTTTCTTTCTTTTTCTTTTTCTTCTCTTTCTTTTGCACAAAAACCCTTTTTAAGATTTTCACCCAAAAGATTTTTCACAATTTAAAAAAAAAAGAAAAGAATACCCATAAGTACATAAAGGACAGAATTAGGAGCAAGGTCATGTACTCATGTTAATAAGAGAATCAAAGAGTTAAACACAGGAATCTACAAGTCATTAGAAGCTTACCTCTTGAGAGAACAAGCATTTATTCATTCCTAATCTCTCTCAGTCAAAAACATGCAAAAAGTTTAGTATACATTGATAAAACGCAAAACTTATGCATATTATTAAAACTTATTTTTTAAGGGGGGTCCCTGCCCTACACTTGGCAGGAACACTGTCCCCAGTGTTTAAAAGAGAACGAAATGTTTTTTTTTTTTTTTAAACAAACTTGAAACAACTGTAATGAAAGTAATTGAAAAACAATAACATTAAATTAAAAGAGAAAAATAAATGATACGAAGGGCTCCCCTGTTTGATAGTGAGGCGTGAGGAGGAACCGCCCTACACTTAGCCTTTTAGGCTATTTGGCTTATCTGAGATCCTTGGCAAGATAGTGACCGAATTCGCATGCCCCGTGGATTGGTTTGAGTTTGGACGGGGGCTGACCTTGCGTCGTGGTTGCATCAGAAGTTGCTGTAACTGCAACTGCAACGATTTGTGCTCCTGGCGAATGGTCGAGATCTCGTTTTGAGTATCCTGGGTCTTGTTCATCAGGGCTGACATCATGTCACGAAGCTCAGCCATTTCAGCCTCTATGATGATGCAGGATGGGATGGTCTGAATTGTCTTGGACCTCCCTGGTAGCCGGCTTGACTCTGAAAGTGTTGAGGGGGTTGGTTCCCCTGTTGCCATGGCTGCCGATACCCTTGGTTACTCACATAGTTGACTTCCTCAACATTCTGAAGTTGGGCATGTCAGGGCTTGGAGCGTGCGGTCGTGCACTAACCACGTTCGCTTGTTGAGGAAGTTTGTTCATTGCTATTTGCTCCACCACTTTCTGTAGAGCACTAACCTTTGTTGATGTCTGGGCATTGCTCTCCAACAACTGCTCATGACTTTGCATCAATTTGTCGAGTTTGGAGTCGCCCTCTCCCACTGATATAAACCAGTGGTACTGCCCCTGGTTCCCCGGTGGCCCATCT
This sequence comes from Limonium bicolor, assembly GCA_023374045.1. NCBI lineage: Eukaryota > Viridiplantae > Streptophyta > Magnoliopsida > Caryophyllales > Plumbaginaceae > Limonium > Limonium bicolor. The sequence continues at coordinate 310,732,914 of CM041780.1, forward strand.
CTAATCTCTTCGCAAAGAGATTCAACTCCACTAAGGAATTGATCTCCAGGCTTCTTTAATATATCTGCACCAAGGAGGAAAGGATCATGGTCTTGCATTGGTTGACCAATCCCTTGTAAAACAACTGAGATAGTGTTCCTTGTGAGGCCGTGGTGTGGCATGTGCGCAACAACCCTTTGAATCTGTCCCAAGTCTCACAGATGTCTCGAGCTAGGTTGTCTGAAGTTGTAAATGTCGGCGATCATCTCCAGGGTGCGACTGGGGGCATGAATTTGTCATAAAATTTGGTTGCCATGTCCTCCCATGTGGTGATGGTACTGGGGGTTAGACTGTGGTACCATTTGCTGGCGTTCCCCGTAAGGCTATGGGGGAAGAGAGCAAGTCTGGCGTATTGGAGGACATTATTTGTGGAGGTTAGGCTGTTTGTATGCTGTAGAAATTTAGTGACGTGGAGCAAAGCATCGTCCGGATTCGTACCATCGAACAATCCTAACTCTTTTATGCATCTAATTTGATGATATGGCTTAAGTTTCTGCCATTCATCGTATTCGGTTTGAGGAAGGAGAGGAAGGTCGATTGCTGGTTTCTGGCCTTGGTTGGAAGGCCGGTTTATGTTACGGACGGTAGGTGTTGCCATTGGTGTAGGATCTGCTTCTTGTAGAATTCGTTGTTGCCTTAAGGTATGAAGTAGGGTTCTCTCGATCTCCGGCTCAAAGTTGGCTAAATTTTCAGGAGAATTCGTTGACCGAAGAAGCATTCACTTGGATAACTTCAGGAAGAGCAAGAGAAAATGTTATAATATTTAGTAAAAATAAAGGAAATAATATAATGACATAATTAGACTTACTAAATTACAAGAAGAATTAAATTTTTGGTAATGCCGGACAGAGTGCCGGGCGAATCTTACCCGGCAGTGGACTTCCTCCACTATTGCCGGGTTTATAATAACCGGCATGTTGCCCGGCATGACAAAAATCGAACATATCTTAATTAAAAGATAATGTAAAGGATAATCTAAATAAGAGTAAAAGTAAATACGAGATTGAGATCACTCCTAATTGTCCCTATAATTTACGACAAAATATTGAGAGGAATTGAGTATGCCGGGTGACATGCCGGATCAAACCCGCCCGGCATAAGACTTCCTCCAAAAAGCCGGGTATAGGAAATCCGGCATAATACACGGCAAGTTCATTCTCGAAATCTATATTAAAGAATCATAGTATAGGGACTATTAGAAGAGAGAAATAATGAATGGGCGCAAGCAAGAACAAATTTAAATTGCCAAGAACTCAATACTGTAATAAATTTTGAGAATCTTTGAACATGCCGGACGCAGTGCCGGGTAAAACGTATCCGGCATCAGACTTCCTCCGAGTTGGCCGGGTGACAGACGCCCGGCACCAAGCACGGCACATTCAAGTCTGCAAAACTAAGGGCGAAAATAAATTAAAGAATCAAGAATCAAATAGTCAAAGAATAAAGAATAGGGCGTTTTACCGAACTTAGGACTTGGACTAATTCCAAGTCCCCGGCAACGGCGCCAATTTGCTAACAGAGAAATTGTAGGTAAAACTATATACAAAAAATAAACAAATAACTAAACCTACAACTCTACTACGGGTAGCAAAATAAAACCCGGTCGGAGTATAGTGTAAATATATTACGACCGAGAGTATCGTACCCAAGGGACTTATAGAAAATTAGTCCTAATCCGGTAATACCTATTCTAAGACAAGGGGGGAAATTGAAATGTTTTCTAATCTAAATAAAACTAACTAAACTATGTGGTAATTACAATGAAACTATCCTTGATCCAGGGTTGAAACCATCTAAGCATCAATATGAACTCTAAACATAAACACAGGCCTTCGAATTAACCAACAACTGAACACGCCGGGTGTCCTGCCGGATACCACTTGCACGGCATATTCAAAGACATTGAATATGCCGGACATCGGCCACCCGGCAGTGCATCCGGCATAGCCATATTGCATATTATTTCTCCAGTTTCCGAGTAGAAAACAGAAGACTCATCCCTATTAACAAATCGAGCATATATCATGCCACGAAATGAACAAGGAAATGGGGGAAAATGGATTAATTCTCACTCTTACTACTAACCCTTAAATCATAAGAAGAGAGTAGGAAGACCATTAAGAGAGTCTAACCTATCTTACTTGGGACTTGTCTTCCACAAGTAAGAATTGCATGAAGAGAAAAAGTGATCAACCTATTCTCTGACAATAAGAACCTTACTCAAAATAAACTTGAAATTATATTAAGAAGAACATATTGTTTTACAAGAAGGAATTCATCCCTAACCAAGAACTAACAAGGATTTCTACTTCACCATCCACTCAACTAAGGAAGAAATACATAAGGGAGAAGGAGATTGAACATAGCCTCAACCCAAAAAGGAAATCTTCTCTTCTTCTCGTGGATGGATCCGTAGAAAAGCCTTGGACACCAACACTTGGAATGTGGGCGGAAATGGAGTAATGAATGGAGTGTAGTATGGTGTTGAAGAGTGTTCAATTGTTGCCTTCCTCGGCCTATTTATAGGCATCAAAAGTGTCGTTGCCGGGCGTCGTGCCGGGTCCCCAATAGCCGGCACACGTGTTAAATGCGCCCAACTGTTAACGGTCGAAACCGTCGATGTCCGTGCGAAACAGTGCTTATGCCGGGTAGGAATTACCCGGCATCACACCCGGCAGCGGTTGGAAAACACGTGGATCACATGTGCTGTCGTATGGTCAATCGAGGCGATTTTACACTCATGCCGGATAACATTTACCCGGCATCACATCCGGCAAGGCTTCTTTCTGTTCTGTACTGCCGTGCAGAAACTACCCGGCATGGAGTCCGGCCTCAACTGAACTTTTGCCTAGAAAATCATTCCTTGCACATAAAACTCATAAAAACATAAATCTGTACAAATAATATATTTTAACACATAATAAGCATAAATAACATAAATATAACTTTATTTAGATAAATATAATACTAAATCTAGTGCATAAAACATGATAAGTCTGCGGCTTATCAGTTATGGTGCACAACAAAGCAACAACTATGTATAAGCCACCAAATATTGACACGAAAGCAATCAGATTTACGTTTTAAAACCCGATGTAAGTAAGATGATGAAATGGGAGACAGACTGTGCAGTAACGCCAATAGCCTGGGCCATGTGATGAAAGGTTGCACAGGAAGCACTTTGCCCATTCCGTAAGGAGCGGGAAGTGCATTCCTAGTGGATTCGACTTGAGAAAAAGATAAGAGACTCTAAGGAAAGAGACCTCAAATTACTAAGGGATCGAGTCTGTACTAAATACAGAAGGTATAATGTAGTTATGAACCCAGTAGATGGATATTCCTTGATTAAGTTCAAGAAGAACGACATGTGCGTTATAATGGATTGACGAAAGAGGAGATCGACAATAGAATACTTCACAAATTAGCCGTAACTAAGCGTGTGACAAACACTACGAGTATACTTAAATGAGATGTGGGACAACCACACTCCAAAGGAGCTTGTGGGCCTGATGGACTTATTTATAAGTTAGTCGGGTAAGTAGCAATGTATCAGTAAGGTATCCCATATATGTAAACGAGTAGTGTAAGAAACACGAGAAGTAGTCGGCTCCGTACGACAGTCAGAGATGCAAACTCACACCAGAACAACAAGTTACTGTGAACAATGGAGAAGGAAGAACTCAGTTAAACCAATGAGATTAAAAGAGTCAAAGAACTCATTCCAGGAGGAAACAATTAAGAATTATGAAGTGCGAGAAGCACTAATTAGTAAGTACGAACAGTTTATATGTCTCAAGATTTTCAAGGAAACTGTGAAGAGCTATAAGCACTGAACAGTAAGTTCAGATTACACAGGAATCTCAGACTGAGAGTCAGTTAATAGGAAACAATTCAGACGCTGAAAGGCGTAATAACAGCATGAACATCAGATCTCCAGGGAACTGGATAGACAAGCTATAACTCATAGAGACCGTGTATAAATAAAAATACCACGCGTCCATTACGAGACCATTATTCCTAAATTATAAGAATACCAAAGAGCTGTAAACATATTGAAGAGGATAGGAAGGGAAAACTAAGCCCCAAGATTATCAGAGTCGCGCAGCAGAAGCTAGTGGACCGTATCTTAAAGGTTTGATATACCTAACAAAAAAGAAGAAGAAAGGATGTGTCTCACATCTTCCAGTCGAATAAATATACGACTTATCTACCAAATACTTTGGAACCTTAGAGACTACACTGGAACACAGTTGTAAGATTGGTATGAACACCAATAAGAATCCTTGATACAGAGACTAAGCCATTACCATGGTGGAGATCCTCTGACCCAATCATAATGTGAGATAGACTACATGGAACCTAGAATGCTCCATGACACATAAACATCTTGAACCTATGTTCAAGGATGATATAATGTTGATTACGTGGGCGTAATCCAAGGTTTTAAGGGGGGTAGAGCGTACAATCGCTTAGCCTATATTTCACGTATTGAGTACGTAACCTACAGTGTGCATAGCACAATACAATTAGTTGTGATGTTTGATACGTATGTTATATAAACACAAGTATCCATTCTTATGTGGTTGTGGTTATTACGCACAATTAAATGCGAATACCAGATCTATTAGAGGCTTACCTCGTTAACTTCGGTGCGAGAATTCAGGAAAAGAGTAGAAACTCCAGGGGAATTAAAATCCCAATGATATGTATTGATATGAGACCAAATATGATAATGTTATGAGGTATGAATCGGTATGAGACCGATGTAGAACCTAGTAGGAATTAAATTCTCTAAGAAATTGCTGAGAGGTAAAGTAAGAATGAGTGATGGACTGAGTTCCATAATTTGGAGATGTATTGATTTATGATTATGACTAGAAGGACTAAAAGATATAAAATGCTACATGAATAATTATTTGATTGCTTGAATTTGACGTGGGAGGTAGAACTTAATCTTGGCCAGATCAAGGAAAACTGAACACAAATTGGGGTGAAAGGATAGTTCAACACTGATGCTGATCACATCAGGGTCGGATGATTCCTGAAACTCCCTACAAGTGGTCACAATTAACCACGTTAAGAGTAAATGCAGCAGCATAAAGTGGAAATGGAGTTGACATGTATTTTGGTATTACTCGCTCATGAACTCGAGGACATGAAAACCTTTGTCTCCGGACCGGTTACTTGAGGAGTATACATCAAAGAATATACAAAGATTATTTGATTACTAAAACATGCAAAAGACATGTTGTGTGATAAGTGTGGTAAATATATATATACATATGGCAGACCTTATGAGTCAGAATGCCTATACAGATATTGAGTGATCTATATGATCTTTTAGTGTGAAGTTACCTGTGTGTTCTAAGAGATATAGATACATAGGAACTTTGGGGACAAAGTTCCTTTAAGGGGGGTAGATTGAAATACCCCAAACCTTAATATATTAATGAACTATCTAATAAGGATATACTAAGGCTAGAACGTGCCTTAGAAACATTAGAAGAAGTGTTAAACAACAATTTACACCAAAACATGCTTTAGGAACAATTAGAGCAAAAAGGTGTTTTAAAGAGCACAAATAAATTAGGGAACAACCAATAAGTTCCCAAGAGATTTCAAATGTGAAATACCTCTAAGATTAGTAATACGCATTAAGCGGAATTAGCGCTTAAACCGAAAATGCACCTTAGAGCACAAAAATGTGCTTTAAGGGAAAATATGTTTTAAGAAACCATAGAGATTTCATGACCTCAATAAGGATCCAAAGTGAATTCATAAGTCTTATAATCAAGCTAAGAACAATATGAAACCATTACCAAATAAAACCAAGCTCAGAAACAACTCAAGACAAAAATATGCCATAAAAACCCCTTAAAGCATATTTTGGATATATTGTCTTATGAATGAGTCTTGGATGGTTTTAAAGGCTTGATTATATGTGAATGTACTAAAATAAAATTATAAAGTTATTTGCAAAGCAAACCAAACTCTAAAAAGAGTTAAGACACAAAAAGGAGCCCGAAAACTCCTTAAAATGTATTTTTGCGAATTGTCTTCGAAATTGGTTTTGAGTGGCTAGTTGGCCTTGTATACATACTAAAATACATGTATACTACCTAATATCATATTAGGAATTTAATTTGAAGATTTTACCAAAAATTTTACAAATATAATATTTAATGTGAATAGTAACCCGAAATAGTGCCCATTTAGTCAAACGTTGACCAAGAATGGTCAATGGTAAAAAAATTGACCATCCTTGACCAACCCAGTCGGCAGCCACAATAATGAGAAGGCCAGCTTGCATAATCAATCATTCTAAAAGCTTGCCTAATGTGGAGACTTTTTGTTACTTTATATATTATAACATTACTTTACATTTTCTTTACTTTTCTCATTCTTTTTCATCCCATTCAATGATTGCCTATCATTCCTTGCATTTGCTCCTGTCCCAACCGTGGCTCTTCAACAATGAGAAGCTCCCTCCCTTCTCTTACCTTGGTTTACCTCCATTGTTGCCATTTAGGAGCTTAAAGAACACCTTATCTTGTAGAAATCATAATTTTCTCATCTTAAGTCCAAATCACAAGCTTGATAGCTCGTTGGAATCCTCTTTTCAAGATTTACAAACATAGATCATGAGCCCCCAGATTCTCAGGAAAAACCACAAAGAAGTGCCTTTGATTCTCGAGGTAAAACATTGCCTTCTTGAAAACTTCTTGTTCTTTGGTTTTTGTTACAGCCGATTGGCATGGGATACTAACCCATCTTATTTTTCATCTTGTTGTATAATTTTGGAGCCAATTTCTCTAGCAAATTGCTGTCAAAATTTCTAAGGAAATCAAGCTTAAATATTAAGCTAATGGTTAATATACAAGGTAAATCCTACATGTAACACCCCTATAATAATAAAACAACAGCGGAAAATAAACTAAAGGTGCTACAGACCATCGGGCTCCAAACACCCGGTACCAACCTCACCAATTACAACCATTACAATTAACTAAGTTACGGTCTGAACTTTGAGAAAACTTAACATAACATAACAGTAATAAAATACATTCACTCTCCATAACCTAATCCCATCCTAATCACTCATGCTCTTCGTGGCCACCTGTAAATCAATTTGTACCTGCAAGATGAAACCAAGCAGCCCACCCCGGGAGGGGTGAGTCAGTTCCCTGGAATGGAACTGGTACAATTCTCCAAAACAATCTTTAAAACATAACTCCTCAAAATAAACTAACTTGAAATTAAACTCTTGAAAGTAAAGCAGGGAAACAAGGCACTTTAAAATCACCAAGCCAAAGATAACAAGTTAAGGATAAAGATAAATAATAGAAAAGGTAAAGTTAGTGAAACAAAACCACCTCATGTGTTAGTGAACATCCATTGCCTTAGTTAAACCCAATTCCCGTTAGGAGTAGAAAGACTCAGATAGTCACAAAGGACTAGGAATGATAAGATAGATCCAAGAACCAATAACTCAAGAATGGGATAATTCAACTGGGAGAGATGGCCCCCACCGCCAGATATAAATGTCCGTATGGACGAGGGATATACAGCCCCCTGCTGTCAGATTAAAAATGTCCTGATGGACGAGGGATATACAGCCCCCTGCTGTCAAATATCAAAAATGTCCTGATGGACGAGGGATATACAGCCCCCTGCTGTCAAATATAAATGCCCCTATGGGCGAGGGATATACAGCCCCCTGCTGTCAAATATAAATGCCCCTATGGGCGAGGGATATACAGCCCCCTGCTGTTACCATTAAAGACGCGCGCACGTCGAAACATCAAGAACCAGCTCATGGATGAAATGATATCCAGAGTCAAAAGAAGAATTACCAAAATTGACCTTTTCCAAATTCCCACCAGATCACTAACTACTCAGAGCAATACCAAAACACTCAGTCCTACAGAGTGCAGAAGCGTAAACCCTAAGCAGTCAATGTCTAATGGAACAACCAAATAGAAGGAACCAAAACCCAAGTGAGTTTCACATTCAAGGCTCAGTTAGTCACACAAGTTGAGTTAGTCACACAACCATTTCCTTTTTAGAAATTCCTCTTAAACTCAGTTAGCGTTTTTCGAAAACGTCTCATAAGTCAATCAGCAAAAGTATCGGAGTACGAGAAATCGTACAAAACATTCCATAAAGTCCAAAACACATCAAGCTGAGTACGAGAAATCGTACCTGGGTAACGCTGTAGCAGTTCTAGTCAACTTGCGCAAACAATCAACAGTACTCTGAAGAATATTAAAGGTAGTCTATCATCAATCACTTGTAGCCTAAGTTAAGCTTAAATAAACTCCTTACTCTTATTCCAAAGTCTCAATTGTCTTTTAAGCCCTCACTTATGTGTTATGTATAATCTTTGAGTTATTTGAGAACGTCGTATAGCCCAAGGTGGTAAGATCAAGGAATGTATCTTATTAACACTTGCTAACTGACCACTCCTATCCACTTTATTCATATTTAACCACAATCCTCACATTCAAGACTTTTGAGATCTTTATAACACAAATGTGTTTACATTATAAACTAAATCTAAGAATTCCAATAGTAATCTTAAGCTGAATACCTTTATTCTTAATTTAGAATAAACATTGTATTATGACCTATGATGGATTCATCCCATAACACTATACTATTATTTCACAATGTAATGATTATGTATTTTATCAATATCTACTAGATAATCCTTTGTGATTAAGTTTTCCCCTTAACTTAATTAGATCTACATCTTGTATATTGGAACCATAGTGTTGTAGACGCATTATATCATAACCTAATTGAGTTACTAACTCATTTATCTTATCTTTAGTCCAGAAAGACTTTTTATTACATCCAGCTAATAATCTTGACATAAGATGTTAAATTACTTTTCATCTTGAAACAACTATATTATAGTTGACTTAGACTTATCGAACTCTTACATTTAGTATTCACAAGGTACATTATTTGCTTAATTATTACCTATAATAAGGTGTTTAGTATAACCTTTTATGTATCCTTACTTACATTTAATTTCCTAAATGTTTTATTTTTACACACATTCTCTCTATAGACTATGCATAATCCTTTGTACTAACCCTCATTAAACTTAAGCCTTAAATACGTTTTAAATTGTTTTACAAAACCCAAGGTTTCAAAGGAATAACCTAATAAATAAATTTCCTTTATTTATTTAGGATGGACAATATATCTACATAGAGTAGAATTATCAAAGAATCAAATTCTGGTTCGTAAGTGAAATTGTTAATTATTTCATAAGATAATCTATTATGAAAATTCTCATATTTTATATTCAAAATAACATTTCATAACTTCCCATTACCGTAAAGTATCAACATAATATCTTATGTAACTTAGTTTTATCTAATAAAAAGGTTCAAAGGTTTTAAGTATCAAATTCCTATCTATAAACCCTCCTATAAATTCTCACCACTAAATACCTCACTTAACTGTAAACTCACATCCTGAATATTGGTAATAAATGTATTTTATATGGCTTATCTAATTCTAAGAAACCTAAGGATAATTATTTAGATAAATTCCATCGTTTAATATAGATTATATCACAATCCTTTTTAATGATCCTATCTTAAAACATTAAGTTATATTTCACTACCATAAATGTTAAGAAATGATTAAATCTAGACTTACTAATCCACCGAATTTAGATGTAAAAGTATTTTACTTATTTTATTATGGTTTATATATTAAGAATATTTAGATGTAATCATACTACATTTGTGTATCATTAATTATAGAATAAGATCTATTTGTGCAATTTTTATGTAATCTAATCACAATTTTTCCTAAGTTTTAACTTATTAATTACTTAATCCCAATTTTAGATTTACATCCTGGTTATTGACAAATAATACTATACATGCATTTTAATATGGTTATATATAAACCTTAGAAACTCAAAGGTAATTCTTAAGCCTAATACATAACTATAATCTAATACCACCTCATATAATATTTGCCATTAGTATTATGTAGAGGTTTAGTTTAACTTACTAATTCCTTCATATTATTTCCTATAAGGTAACTAATTTTATTTATATATATTTTATATACTTGGATTTGTTCAAAACATTATTTATGTAATTTATTGTATTTAATTATGTTTAAAAACTTTTAGGCATAACTACAACTGATATACGGTTTATAAAATAAAGTGTTTCCCTTTAATATATATAAGTATACCTGTATTAGAATTTAATTAAGACATTCCCTACGTAACTTATTATATTTAAACTATCTTATTACTAACTGCATTCCATGTATGTTCTATAAAGTATTTCCTTTAACTATATCTTAGGATACTAGCTCTTATAATATTTAGTTATTATAAGTGTTAATTTATTAGTTCCTTGCTTTACTCTAAGTTACTACTTTATTCCCTTTTATATATGTAAATATATATATATATATATATATATTCATATTTCCCTTAGTTTTAAATAAAACTATTAACTCCCATATAATATAATAACCAAAACGTAAGATAATTAAATTCCTTGATTTACATAAGTTTCTACTTAAATAAGTATATATACATATATGTAAATAATTTCACTTCTCTTAATCTAATACCAAAACATTTATAAACTTACTGTTATAAAATGTTAATTTAGTTTCCCTTATTTTCCCCAGCTTAAAAGTTAATTAACAAACCATACTTTAACTTTTGGTTACATTAAAACCTTATATTATAGGTTATTCTTATGAAAAACTCATAAACACAATTTTTAAAACCTTTTACCATTGCCCAAAAATTCCCAAATTTAATATACAGTAACTATAACATTTTAGACATATTATGAAATTTTTATTTCATAAAAATATCTTTTTAATTTAGCCAAATAATTCCAGAAAACCCGTAAATTGTAAAAATCATAACTTATGTTTAAAACTCCAAAACCATAATAATTTACATCAAAATAAACTAGATTAAATAAGGAATCTATGGTTAAAATTTCAAGTCAAAATACCTTCGGGAAGGCCATTAAATAAAATCAACAAGTTAGAGCTATTTACTGAATTTTAATAAACTTATAACCATTCTTATTTAACCAGATCTAATCTCGACCGTCCAAAACTTTTAAAACGAAATCAACGGCCCCTGAACGCCGTGTTCTTCAACGATTCCAGAAACTATATCGAGTACTAAATCTCGTTTTTCTCCAAATCTACAAAACGAAATCGAGTGATTCTTGTTTCTATGGATTCGAAATCGAATTCCGGTTCTATTGATGTCAATTTCCCCAATTATAATGCAGTATTCACCAAGTTTCGAATTCAGTTCGAAGGTTAGGGTTAATATCGGGTACAGAGTACAATTCGATCACAATTCTCACAAATTCTCCTAACCTAACACATAATTGACTAAATTGGAACATGGGTTAGGTCGAAAACATGACTACGAACAGCAATATCGGAGCAATTTGATCGGAGACTCACCCGAGTTGCAAAAACGGAGAAATTCAATTTCGGAAAATCTGGAAAACTCGAACTTTCGAGCAGTTCACGAAGTCTACTTTGAGGACCTATAACTTGCAGCACAGATTGAGTTAGGCTATGTGTAAGGGCTCATTGGAAAGAGCAAACTTAGATCTACGTATTGATAGCAAGAACTAAACCTAACTCGCACCACACAGAAAGAAATTGAAGTTGCAAATCACGAGTTTACCTCTCTGTTTCGGTATTATTTTATGTGCTGGCGAGACCAAAACTTTAGACACCTTTCCCTTCCAATCGGTTGAGAATTGGCTTAGACCATAAACATGAATGTTTTAGAGGAATTAGAGCTCTTCAAAACGAGCTAAAGAACATGGAATTTGGATGAGTAACGAAGAAGTTATGGCTGATCGAATTTACCTGATTCGAAGAGAAAACTGGAATTGCAGTTTTCAGTTTTTGCAGGGTGGCTACTTTGATTCGATTTTCCGGTTGATTCAGAATGAGTTAGGGTTTGTATGAGTTATAGTTGTTTAGAGGGAATGTAGTAGAAGACAACAAAGAAGACGGCATTGAAAAATATGGAGAGATGATGAATATAGCCGTCTAAAGTTAGGGCAAGTATTGAATTCTGTTATCGAAATTCAGGGAATCCAGAATCGTTTAAGTCCTGGCACCTGTGAGCTTGACACGTGGCAACTTTCAAATTTTTGATTCAAAACTTCAATCTAGCATAACTTTGGCTAGGATGATCCGTTTTTGACGTTCTTTTTATCGATCTTCATGGTTTTCCATAACCTATTTATTGGTATAGGTTTCATGGCCTGGTTTGACCATTCTCAAAAAGTCAACTCTAGCAAGGCTTAATAAGCTTTAAGGTTTCTAGAATTTTATATTGACTTTTATGTTTCAAAACAATGTTCCAACACTTCCTAAATCTTTATAATATAATTGGATGTTTAGAAATTTTCCCAAGATTTATTGACTTATAAATTTATTATTAAATTCATAATAATAATAATAATTAGGGTTAAATAGGAGAAAACCCCTAAATAAATTTCACAATTCCATATAATAATTTAATATTCATAATTCCATATAATATTTTAATATTCATAATTCCATATAATAATTTAATACTTAATAGTATTATTAAAGGTTTAATAAAAGAAATCCCCTAAATTAATTTAAATTAATTTAGGGGTATTTCACTACAACTATCTATTTCAAGGTTCTAATTGTTGATCTATATATGATCTAACATGTTATTTATTTTGTTTAGGATTACCGAAATTATTGATGTGTTAGATTCAATTTTTAACACATTAAATGTTAATGTTTTGTAAATCTAAAATTAGATTTATACTCCTTATGATATAAGCTACAATATAAGCTATCATAATATACAATAAAAGTTCATATACTAAAATTTAGTGTGTGGCCAAAAATTAAGAGGTCTTAGGTGAGTTAGAAAAATTATATAACTAAGTTAAATTAAAGGAACTAGTATAATTAAGTGTAATATGTAAAGTTTGTGAAGTTTTGGTCACATAAAATTAAGGCCGAAAATATATTAGTTAATATGTATTTTTGAGAGTTTTAAGTGATGAGAAAATAATTGTAGAATTAAGTTTACAATTTATAAGAGTTTATAAGAGGTTATAAGGAATTTATAAGGTTTTGGTATATCTAAAGTTAATAAAAGATAGTATATATATACTACAACATTAGATAATTAAATCTGGTGATTTGAGATGTTTAAAATGATTTTTGATGTTCAAAAATCTGTAGGAAAATTAGTTACGAAAATTAGAAATTAATTAGAGTTAAATTGGTTAATAATGAGTTAGGATAAAAGAAAAGACCACAAGGGTAAAATGGTAATTTCCCTGGTCAAACGTGGTCAAAATTGGTCAATGACAGTTTGTAAAATTTTTAGAGGAGCTAGAATAAAATTGGTAGCAAAAGATTAGATATTAAAAGGATAAAGGAATAAAAAGTTAAGTTAAATTAACTTTAGGGGTAATTTTGTAAATTATGGAAAGTTAGGGGGTTTGACCATAAAAGACTGGTCAAATGGGTATATTTTGGTAATTGACCAAAATTATTAAAGAAATTAATTAAGTAAGACTTTGGAGGAAATTAGAAATAAAAATAACAAGTTTAGAACTTATTATGGATAAATGGAGATTAAGAGAAAACTATGGGTAAGTAATATAAAATAACATTTTTATGTGTATAAGAAGGTTAAGGAAATTAAATAAAGAATTTAGAAACAAGTTGTAAAAGAAATAGAGTTAAGACGGTTTAAATGAGACCCGTATATAAATTAAGGTATACGAGGGATATACCCGTAATTTAATAAGTATAGGAGAAAAATCAGTACTTAAAGTATTTTAATGAAAATACAAGTTATATTGGAAAAGGAAATAAATACGTATGATACTCCGTATCATACGGGCGTATACGAAAAATTTTAGTGTACATGAATAGTACTCATATACATGAATAGTATACGTATACATGAATAGTAAATACGTATACATGAATAGTAAATACGTATACATGAATAGTAAAATACGATGCCGTATAAATGAATAGTAAAATACGAGGCCGTATAAATGAATAGTAGAATACGAGGCCGTATAAATGAATAGTAGAATACGGGACCGTATAAATGAATAGTGAAATATGGATGAATAGTGAAAAATACGAAAATCTAATACAAGGTCTGTATTAGTCTAAAGTTGCTAACTGTGCAACTAAATAACTGCTAACGACATTAGTGAGTTAATGAATTGGAATTGAGCTCGAAAACGCTCCTAAATGAACGAACCCGTTTAACGGTATACTATTATACCCGGGTTAACCTAAGAAGAGGTTTAAGTTGAAAGAGAACCAAATTAGTTCTAAGACACAGGGTACTAATACTAGTTCTGATTACAGATCTAGATAAATCAGAGGCGTTCGGTGGATTAGGCGAACGTGGGATTAAGAGCTAGCCAGTCTCCGGTATATGGTATGGGATTCTTGTAGCTTGTTTGCTAACGAGGTCTACCTCGGTTTGTGTGCTATGTGTTATTGTGATACGACCAAACAAGATTAAGCATGAAACTGATTTACTGTATTGTTATTGTGTCCATTGTACACTAACATTACTTGATTCAGAGCTTGTTCATTAACTTTGTTTAATAAACAATTGTATAAAGTTATAAGTACCCCTGTTGTTAGTTGGTTAATACCGAGAGAGGTTTAACTAACCAATTGTCAAAGAGACTTCAGCTAACTGGAACTTGTGAGGAGAGGAATCCAGGACTGACTCCGGTCATGCAGTTCAGGTTTAGGAGGTCGGCATCTGCATCAGATCTGTCTTCCGCCTAGGGTCGACAAACTGACCCGACCATCTCGAGTGAACAGTTCGAGATGGGAGGCAAATTCAGGAGGCGCGGGAGGGTCAAGCCTACCCCTCATAACTTAAGAATTAATGTTTATAACCCATAGAGCTAATACTCATTGGCTAGGGTTACCATGACCACAAAAAAAACAATTCATTAGAGAACAACCATTCTAATAAGAGAACGGTTGACACTTATAAGGTATGGTCAAACACGAGAACTAAACAATTCTCAGGCCTCAGGAGTTAGCAATCTAACTTACATCATTAATGGGCGTCCATTACGACGTTCAATTTATTTGAGCTGTGAATGTTTCACATAAATGTGTTGTTTGTTATCGTACTTCTTATTATTATTTGTATGAATAAACAATTGCATGTATACGACAAACTAGTCGTGTGTAACCTGGCTAGCTTGTGGGCTGCACGTTTTCTGTACCAGCCATGTGCTGAGCCCCTTGGGGCCTGTGATTTAAACTTTGCAGGTAGGTACCAGACGAAGACTCAATCTGAGAGTAGGAGCGGGTAGAGTACTTTGGGTTGCTTTTACATTTGTTACACGAGTTGTGCATGTACACTCGTTTAGTAAACTGATGAGATGTTAGTGTGATGTATCAGGATATGAGATACTCGGTATAAATTGTGGTTTATGAATTGTAATGTTTTAGATGCTCGAGTGATTATCCGGTTAGTCAGACCGTGACTTGTAAAGAGAATAGGCCTAGTTAGTCACGTGGGTGACTAACGGCGGTAACACCAAATTAGTAGAACTTTTCCGCTGCGTTGTTAATGTACGAGATGGACTTAGGGCGACGATCATTGTATTTGGAGATGGGGTGTTACACCACTGGCATGCGTCTCTTTGGTATATGATCGTACATCACCGAGTCATCCACCGCTTCCCTTGGTAGTGCAGGTATCTGAAACGCCGGGTCGTTGAAAGATTGACCCGGATGGAACGATGAGTGGCGTGGTGCTTCCATGAGGGGGGCAGGATTACTCGACCCTTCACCAGGAGCACGTGCACCACGACGGTACGAGGTCGTCATAGGCTGCTCCATAGCCCGGTTTTTCTTCTTCTTCGTGTATACATTTTACACTGCTTTTTTCAGTCGATCCATCACTGCATATGAATATCACACAGTTATATATCCATGTCATAACAACTTGTGATTCATGTGAATACTCTTACTTATACTAGTTCAATTTTAATAACATTAATACCACAATAATCCATGTAACACTTATAACAATCTATCATTAGTCTTATATGATTATTTAATAGCATTAATACCACAAAAAAAAATTAGTCAAGCCCAACAAAGGCTCTCCTTATTCCAATTCGAGCCCAGCAAAGGCTCTCCTTATTCTGTCTCGAGCCCAGGCGGGCCTCTACTCTGCCCACCGCGAGCTACAACGGTCCTCTCCGTGCCCCAGGTCGAGCCTAGGAGGGGCTCGCGTCTGCTTCAGCCACCGAAATTCTCCATCGAGCCCAGGCGGGGCTCTTCTCTGCCCACCGCGAGCCGCAGCGGTACTCTCCGCTCTCCAGCTCGAGCCCAGGCGGGGCTCGCGTGTGTTGGTCTCCACCGGAATCGTCTTTGAGCCCAGGCGGGGCTCTCCTTTACCCATCTCGAGCCGCAGTGGGGCTCTCCGTACCCCAGGTCGAGCCGCGGCAGGGCTCTCCTCAGCCCCATGCGAGCCAAGGCAGGGCTCTAGTGCCCAGTTTATTTTTTTTTCAAAATTTTCATGTTTGACCTGAAATTTCCATGCTAGATCTACCTCAATTGATGTTGAATTTCAAAAAAAAACTAACACCAAATTCATACTCAGGACACCCAAATCTATAGGATTTTTTTTTTTGAAAAACTCATCAAAAAATGTTTCTGCCGATGGTCCCGCGGTGGTTGATTGGCGGCGGGTCGGCTCCGGTGGCGGCTCCGGCAGGCAAAAGAGAGCTTCTGAAGGAAGAGAGACAGAGGAGAGAGAGTGAGTAAGAGAAAAATGAATATTCTAAGGAAGGCTAGGCTATATATAGTGAGAGCGTTTTTTACCTGAAATTGACGTTTTGAACTGGGATTTCAGTACAACGTTCTGAAAGTGTAACAATGTTTGTAATTTATTCAAACACAACGTAAAATGTCTTTAACTTACGTGGAGTTACAATTATAACGTTTAAATGGGATTAAAAAAGGTTTAACGTCTTTTATTACAATTAGAGCGTTTTTCACCCGAAATTGGCGTTTTTAACTACGAATTCAATACAACATTCTGAATATGTATCAATGTTTGTAATTTAGTCAAACATAACATAAAATGTCGTCCAAATTACGTGGAGTCACAACTATAACATACAAATGCAATTAATACGGGTTTATAATCTTTTGTTACAATCAGAGTATTTTTTACAGTTTACACTAAAGAAATTATTTTAAAAAAAACAAAAGTTACAACACAACATCATTACATGTTTACAACATTAATATGATTTAAAAAAAAAATTGTACTACGATGATTAATAATTTTGTACTACGAATAACAACCCAGTATATAAATTTCTTTACTTGTTATAAAGTATGTCAATGACTAAACTGATTTTAAAGAGCTTTAATTTATAATAACAATAGTCAACACTAACTTATTTAACTATTTAAATTTAATATAACTCTCTTTTTTTCGAAACATAATTTTTGTTCTCATTTATGTACCATATAAACACCCAATCTACAACCACATCAACGAAAAAGACCGGGCCGCTTCCTCAGCCCGCCGGCGCTGGTGACTATTAAAAATATCGCGGAGAAAGGCCCACCGTGAATAACGGTGAATAACGGAAATACAAAGATATATTTATGCCTCTCTAGAGATAATCAAGAATCTTACATCAGATCGATTGTAGGATTTCATATAAGGAAGCAAGTTCATGGGCTTGATTGAATAAGTTAAATCTCTAACGGTAAGACCAGCTTCAGTGGCCAAGGTAAGAAAGCAGTTGAAAGTATCAATGTTTCTAATAACAGTTGCGACAAAAGCCAGAGGACCAACATCCAGTGCTCGAGACAAGGACTTGACTTTGACAGATGACACTGAATCGGAACTCTGATCGTTTGAAGAGCTGGTGCTATCGGCGGAAATGTTGAAAAAAGAAGCATCACTCACCGGTGGAAATAAGCTTGTTTCTGTATCAGAAGTGCGCTTTCTTTGTTTTATAAGGATTGAAAGCAATCGAACAAGATGCGGGATGCATGACGGGTCATAGATCACATCTGCACCCAAACTGGAAACAAAGAAGATATTTAAACTATGTTTCATCCTCCTATATACAGTACATACTAGAATAGGATGATCTGTTAATGTTAAGAGTTTACACATAGGAATGAAGTTGTTGGGCTGCTACATTGAGGAATACATTTAAAGGAATAACCAAGATGTGGCAAGTACCAATATCACTGCTTCAACTCATGGCAGGATGCAGAAACTGCATTCTATATTACTCTAGTCTATATATAAAAAAACAACAAATCTTCAGCATACGAAACATAAATACTCACATGATATCTGGCAACAGGACCTGTAGCGACTGGCTCTCTTTCGTGGAGTTCCAAGGCAAGTGAATGCATTTAACCTTCGTTTAACAAATGTAACGTTTTAACAGGGGGTTTTAAATTCCAGGTGCTATTATGATATCAAATTCACATCAGAACACTACTATGGCCAGTACAAATTCACCTGAGCATCTAATTTTGTTCAGATCAGTTAAAGTTTTTACTAAGCTCACCTTTACAGTTCTGTCTGTCATTTGACATTTATCCTGATCTTCTACATATTAGCAGACGTCCAACAAGGAACATATGACAATAACTAATACAAAAGCAATTTAGAAGATCCTTTAACCAAGTCACTCTGATTATAGCCATTATACCGGGGAGGCATCATTTTTACCTTATCTGGAGATGTGTCCATTTCACGTATATGATTCATCTCCAAATTTCGCTTCAAGTTGGCCAAGGTAGATAAATCACCATCACTCATGACCACCTATAACAAGATAAAAAGCACTGAATGAGAGCTTGTTTAAGATGTTCAAACGGAGTTACTTGTGCTTTATCATGCATAGGATTAGGGGAGAGTCTACCAAACTCAGAAGAAGCAGGATCCATTTAAAGGTCATTTATCTGACTTATGTCAACTTGATTAAGACTTAAATTAGGCTATAAGGATTCAACTACACATATATTTAGAAACTAAGTAACAATGTGTACAGCATATCAAAGCTAGAATGAAGTTAGCGAATGGTTCCACATCACACAGTAATCAGATTTCTAATGTAAGGTTACAACCATGCTATCAATGGTTCCACATCACACAGTAATCGGATTTCTAATGTAAGGTTACACACAGGCTACAATTCATGTAGGTTGATAAGGCTTGATATAAAAAATTGAGGCAACAGCCACACATTAATAGAAAAGACCCATAGAGAATCGGAGAAAACAATTCAGGCAAGAGCAAAGCGCAACAAGTATCTGAAAAAGATGCCCATCTACTACCCATACTTCCAAACCCAAGGGAAATGCCACCCACTTTTGTTCCCTCTATTTCTTCACCGTATCAGATGATCCTTTCTGCCGTACCTAGCCTTGTCAATTTAAGACAAAACAATTTCAATATGAAGCCAGATTTTTCCTAAAGAAAAGCCGCATCTCAAGAGAAGCCCAGCACTCGACACTGGTCCAAAACTTGACCAATAGCCCATACAAAAAACTCGACCAGTACAACTCATTTCAAAACCACATCTTCCTGCAAGGACATCCAGCAGCTCACGCTACATTGGAACAGGCCTTTTGGAGATACTCACAACCACCAATCCATTCACAACCCGAGAATGCACCGAATCACTAATCCATTTGCACAACCCAAGAATGGGATCAGATGATAATATTCCCCCCCAAAGAAAATTTTCAAAACTTTAAAACAAACCCGTTTAGGCACCGATGTTTCATCAATCTGGATATCCACAACCACTTTCCTAGTCATTTATGCGTTCAGAGATAATGTAAGAAAATACATACCTTGGAAGCTTTCACATGATTGAGACAAATACCAACCAAGCCAACCCCTGAACCAACCTGCAGTGTACATTAGAAGACAAGAAAAACACCAACTATCAATACATGCAGAGAGGGTAAGCGAATTGGGATATATTTTACAATATACCATAGGATTTTGAAGAATTTCACAGTATGCCACTATAGGAAATGAAAGTCCCTTTTATCATTACTCGAATCTTCAAACCCTTAATCTTCAACCATAAACCCTAGGACCAGAATTATGAATCATATATCCCTAAACTCAAAAGTCTTCAAGATCTAAACCCTAAACTTCATACCATAAACCCTAACTCTGGGACTAAACTTTAAATCTTAAAACCTAAACCTTGAAGCAATACTTGGGAAGCTATTATGTGCCCAAAAATATAATAAAGTTGATATCTTATACAATATGAAGATATAAGCAGGTTTTAGACGCATACTGTGAAAATTTTAAAATCACAATGCTATATTATGAATTATCCCAAAAAATATTTAATCATATTTTCCCATTTGGTGACAACCATTGAGAAGTAGAGTAACTAGTGTATACATAATTCGTACCTCAAAGCATGACCTGCTAGCAAAGATTTCTGGGAAGGAAAGAATGAACTCTGACAGAAAAAGACCAGATGGCCAAACAGAGCACCTAAAGACAATTGGTCAACATCTTTATGTATATCCGCAGAAATGAAGGCAAAAGGTTGACTAAGTGATTGATGCAAAAATGTGGAAGCATAGGATGCATACGAAAGCCTACCCAGTATCTCCTCCAAGCATGTTGAGAGAGCATTGTAAGGGAAAAATTAATCTCTTTCCACTGGAACAGCCGGAACCTACATTACAATTTTTGAAGAAAGATTACCTATGTTGCAATCAAAGCAAATTAACTCAGGCTACAAGAATTACATAGGACCTCTCACCCCCATGAAAAAGAAATGAAATGCATTTGACGATCCACAAATCCCCTTTGAAGCCAGTTCCATCCTGAACAAATTAGAAGAGTGCAATGTCAAATCACAAAAAGAAAACAAATCAAGGCTCATATGCAATAAAATAGATGCATGAAAAGTTGGAACGCAGAGAAAAAATCACCGATCTTCCTTGGTAGGAACATTGCTCACATTTGACGAAGTCATATACTGAGCGTATTGCTGGTAGAATTCATCCAACACAACACCCCCAGCTGATTCAACTTCTCTAATCACCTTCTTCAGAAAATTCTGCACATATGGTTGGTGACTTTTCGCACCCTGGGATTTTGGCCGGGATCAGATAAGGAACGAGCATCAGAAAGTGTGAAAACTTCAAAAACTTGGACGCGGTCGTATAAAACCTCACACTTTGAAGTTTCAATCTCAAGCTAAGATGTTCGAAAATAAACCAATCGAAGAAGACGCAACGCGAATTACGCAAACAACTGTTAATAGCTACCAGAAAATATTGTTAAAAGTCTGCTCATTTAACTAACTGAAAAACATTAGAACGGGTTCAGACTGAAATAGTTCTCTCAGCCTCGGCGAAATGTTTGCTTCACTTACTGACGGAAGAATACAATGATCCCATATGAACCTTTGCACCTCCACAGATATCAACCCGCCGCCGCATTCTCTGAGAAAAAGAATATACAATATTGGGAATAACCAAAAAGCAGTTAGTTGGTTGGATTCGAAATGGAGGGAGAAGAGATTAATAGAAAGCGTGAATGAGAGTACTACTTCGCATGGGCAACCAAGGTATCGACTGGTTCCATGGCCATGAAGGCCGAAAGCAAGTGGAGACCTTCAGATAAATGGTACGCCCCCGCCATGGCTACTCCAATTGTTCCTGGAATGGGGGACCGCGTACGAGGGTGAGTCGGCTCCAACCCTGGAGTGTTTGATCAGGGACACACGGTTAAATAGGGTTTGACCGTTGGACGGTTCTAAGGTCAATTTGGTGGGAAATTTCACGAGGCAGTAAAAAAAAAAAAACTTATTTAATTTTTGGTTCGAAAAAACTTCTTTCTTCGCAAATACGATGCTACGGCGTGTCCGCGCTCATGTTAGGACTGGGATGCTCATATGGCAGTCCCAGTCAGCTGGTGACTGGGCTATTTTATTGATTGAATTATTTTTTTATTATATTAAGTTTAAATAGTTGTAACTTTTAATATATAAGTCCAAAATGAAAAAAATTATATCATTATTCATCTAAATTCAAGCTCTTCAAAACAAGACCAGTCATGGATATGTTTTGACAACTTTGATTTTTTTTTTTACATGTATATGATAATACACTAAATCATAATATAATTCATATTTTGATATTATGATTCATTAAAATTGATATTATGATTCATTAACTAATAAGTGTTGAATTAGCTAACAAACTTCGGAATCAATAAAAATCATTACTATTTTGTAGTGTATTATTATTGTTGTATGGTGTATTTTAAACCTTATATGACGAATCATGTATTTTTCTTACATACCAAATATTTTTTTGTGTTATATTATTGTTTAAATTTTTTATTTTTACATGGTTACGATGATACACTAATGAAGATATGATTCATTAATTTCGTATGATGATTCATTAAAATTGATATATTATGATTCATTAACTAATAAGCGGTGAATTACATAACAAACTTCGGAATGATAAAAATCATTTTTGTTTGTAATGTATTATTATTGTTGTATGGTGTATTTTAAACCTTATATAGTGAATCGTGTATTTTTCACACATACCAAATATTGTTTTGTATTGTATTATTGCGTAAAAATATTTATTTTATATGTTTGTGATGATACAGTAAAAAAAGATATGATTCAGTAATTTTGATATTATGATTCATTAAAACTGATATTATGATTTATTAACTAATAAGTGGTGAATTAGATAACAAACTTCAGAACCAATAAATCATTATTATTTTGTAATGTATTATTATTGTTTTGTAAATAATATAAAATTTTAAAGTTGTCAAAACATATCCATGTCTGGTCTTGTTTTGAAGAGCTTGAATTTAGATGAACAATGATATAATTTTTTTATTTTTTGGACTTATATTTTAAAAACTACAACCAATTAAAATTAATATAATAAAAAACAGGTCTGTCAGTTGCTGACTGTACTGCCAAATCATCACTCTCATACGAAGCTTGGTACGGACCAGCCGCACCATCTACGCGTTGTTCTTTATTTCATCTATGTCGTGGAAGTGCCAAAATTTGTTAAGAATAGTGGACTGTACTTTGTACATATCTTGGTCCATGTTTTTAGTATTGGCCCCTACCCATTAGTGGTCTAGTTTTTATTAGTCCATTATATTGTTTACAAACTCTGTATAAATACTCACACTATCTCTGTACATGCCAAGATATTTAATACAAGATATTTTGTTTATCTTCTCTACTGTTCTATTGGCTTCCGATTATGCTTTCAACTCTTGTATCAGAACTACTCTAGCTTGACCTGATTGTTTTCGTTGATTCAGTCTTCCTCTTATGGCAAGAGGAATCATCCACTGGAAACAGCCATGGCGGATCTCTCTCTAGCGGCAATTCTGGCGGTGGTAACATTCCTCCGCATGGATCTGGCCAAGCTACCCCCGATCCTTCATTACAATCGTCACCTGCACAACAAATCCACACATCATCTCAGTCCATTGTATCTGTTGCTACAAATCTATCAAATTGAAGCCCGGAAACTTTTGGATCTGGCATGGGGTTATGACTACTTTTCTTCGAGGTAATGACATCTATTAATTTGTAGATGGAAGGTATCCCTGCCCTTTACCTATCATCAACGATGCTGTCAATCCTGCCTATCTACGTTGGATCCAGATGGATCAGCTGGTTTTATCTATTATTTTCGCTTCCTTAAGTGATGCTATTTATTGGCCAAGTAGTTGGAATGCAAACCTCATCTCAAGCTTGGTCATATTTACATGAGACTTTTGCCTCCCAAACAAATGCTCAAGTTGACAATTTCCACTTTCAATTATCCTTCATTACCAAACTACCAAATGAAAACATCACTGCTTATTATAACAGAGCTCAAGGCCTAGTTAACTCCATTGCTATTACAGGACATACTGTCACACCTATGGAGTTTCAGAGCTATATATTAAAGGGTTTTACCCTCTGACTATCGTGCTATGATCTCAAATATATTGACCCGCACAGATCCTTGCTCCCCTGCCCAGCTCTATCAGTTTATGCTTTCTAATGAGTGTTGGCTGCAACAGCAACAATCCCCAGTTATTGCCCCGATGACGGTGACTGCTACTTCTTATAATTCTACAACCTCTGAGGGTAGAGGCAAGTCCTCTTACAACAATAGAGGTCGATCTAACAGAGGCAGAGGCAGAGGCAGATCTAATTATTCTTCAAACACCACTCACTTCTCTCGACCTCCCAGCCCAGTAAACTTCACAGGGGATACCAGGCCGATGTGTCAAATTTGTAAAAAAAAAAAGGGCCATGAGGCCGATGCTTGCTACCATCGGTACAATTTTTCCTATCAGCCTCGCCCCCTCTTTGCAAGTAAATGCCACAGGCAAGACACCAGCCTTAGAATGGATGCCAGATACTACCGCTTCCCACCACTTTGTTGGTGATTTTTCCAAGCTGAATGTCAGTGCATCTTATTATATTTGCACAGATATAGTTGCACTTGGTGATGGCTCTACCCTAGGCATCCAACATCAGGGTACTGGCTCTCTAATTATTGCTAATAAACCCTAAGTTCTCAACAATGTTATGCATGCTCCCCAGTTAAATAAGCAGCTCCCTCTGTTAGTAAATTTTGTCAAGATAATAATGCCTATTTTGAGTTTCATCCCCATCATTTTCTTTTGAAGGACACTCAAACTCAAGCTACTCTTCTCAAGGGGATTGCTAAGGATGGATTTTATGTTTTCCCTCCCAACACTCTATCATCCTCAACTAAACTACACTACAAAGGCGCCCTCCACCATCTGGTATGCTCGCCTTGGGCACCCCAGTGCTACCCTCACCTGTAACACCCCTACCGCTAATCCTCTAATTACTGTCTAATCGCCTCGGTCATCCTACTACTCACAGCGGAAATACAAATACGAACGACGGGTGATACAATGCCGCTAACCGCCCATACGGCTAGCAAGGCCTACTCTACATATAGTAACGGTCCGATAATCAGAAATATACCGAGCTTCCAAATTTACTTCCCAATACATCTATATAATTTTTATAACATTCGACTACCGAGTATCCAAAAATCATAATCAAATACATCCCTTCTTACAAGTTTACAAAATCCATGAGTTTACCAACCCACTCATCTCTACCAAGTGCACAATTCTCAAAATATCAAAAGGGTGTACCACATGGTACACCGGCTATTAAAAAAGGCATCCAGCCGTGTACAACTCGGTACACCTTTCACAATCTACTAGCTACACAAAAAGTAATCATCTTGGTCTCAACATGACCGTCATCCTTCACGAGCACCTATAAAATTAAAAACAGTGCCCCAAGGGGCTCAGCAAAAGCTGCACATAAATTTCGCATACCCCGCGTGCTAACGAGGGTACGCCGACTACTTAGTCGAATACATGGAGTTCATTTTATTCATGCATACATACTATTACTTAACACATTACCATCATACAAGGCACATACATACAAGGATACCGTACATACAAACGGAAGGCAATACACAAGTCAACAACATAGTAATACACTTCATAATTCCGTACTTCGTTCTTGGTTAGCCAGTTGCCCATCCGGGTTAATCGGATGTTCTTTACTCTTTTACCCGGGACACACGACATACACCAGTCTTAGTCTTACTCATACAAATACTTACTTACATACTACTTACTTACTTACTTACTTATTTCGTTATACTCAAGTTAAGTCGGTGTGACCTCCGGGCAGGGACTACACCGTCCCACCACCGGGCTTTAAGGTGGCTCACTAATCGAGGTTGCTACCCATTTAAGGGGTTTGGACCATGGAAAAGATTAAGGCTAGGATTTGGATCCAACCTCTTGTGTCTCCTCCTCCTCAGTGGCCGAAGCTATATCGGACTACTACTTATTCCAATTTGCCAATTTCTCAATGTTAGAAATGTTAGCTAGTTAGGAATTAGTTAGAAGTCCTTCTTTCCACATTACTTGGTCAGTACAATACACATCAAGGCAACACACACTTCATCCTCATTCATACTTTTCATGAATTATACAAACTAAGAGTTTAAATAGACATCCAACAAGGAACAATATACTGCAAGCACAAGAAGGTGCAATAAACCCAATTCGTGCATTTTATCTTATTTAGGTGATCACATAGAACACAAACACACAAATCAGAGTAGCCAAGGTAGCATACAGGGCATGAGAAATTCATACCGTTCACCGTCGTATTCGAACTCCGACTTTCCTTCGGTGTTCAACTATTCGATTCCTATAACATATACGGAATTGTACGGTCAATTATCTATCATTAACCTATACCGTTCCTTAATTAATATTCCCAGTTACCATTACTAGCTCTTACTACACATACTTAGTCATGAAAATCATTTCATTCCTTAAGTTGTTTTCTTACTCATGTGCATATTCTCTCACCATCATTACTCCATCAATGGCATACTACTACAGCCACATATATATATGATTACTATTATTATTATTATTATTTTGTTTGACCCGAACGACCCACCCTGGGTCGGTCCCCTGGGTCGGTCGGGTGCAGAGACATCGGTTTACAAAAATTTCAGTCCGACCGACCCAGCCAGGGTCGGTCGGATGCAGAAGGCATCCTGACTAAAAATTTATACTCGACCGACCCAGCCAGGGTCGGTCCCCTGGGTCAGTTGAATGTAGAAGCCTCCGAAGTTGTAGATTTCAGGCCGACCGACCCTACCAGGGTCGGTCCTAGGGTCGGTCCAGTCCAGTCTTTATTTTAATTGCTCACTTTGAACCCCAAATTCACCTCAATTCTCACCCAATGTTTTCCTAATTATTTCCACATGTTTTCTACATTTAAACACCAATTTACACTCCTTAACCTCCTTAAACTATCTACTAAACTCATTACTCATTCCTATGTTAACTTACACAATTCTCTCACTTTCATTTCAGCACTTATGCTAGTTTTTGTTTCTTCTATGCTATATATTTTTGTTCTAACTTCTACCCTCCAATACTCCTTCAACCAATACCATTTCTAGCATTAAAAATGCATTATCTTCCACCCTAGTTCTTCCCGTTACTTAGCTCTTCCCAAATCTGTTTTCGAAGTGTCTTTCTACCCACATTAAGCACTAAGACACTCTAGTTACTTCCTAGGTTATTTCCTTCTTTCTAAACCCTTAAGTCTTCTAATTTCTAGACAAAATTTGACATAGGTTCCCCTAAAAGTTTAACATTGCCCACACACAATTTCAGCTCACAACTCATCCCAAATTTCCACATCACTCTAAGCATTACAACATATTAAATTTTCCTGCACAAGTACATCTATTTCTCAAGGTTTTCCAAGCTTTTAATCATCCTTCAAAAGCTCCAAAACAATTTAGTTTCCTTCCTCATTATACTACAACATAACTACTAGTCAAAACCATGTACATTACTCATTTTAGGCATTTAAAATCTGTTACAATAAAGCATACAAACTAGCTCAAGGTAAGAGCATTTACCTTGTGTTTCTAGTTTTCTTTCTTTCCTTCCTTTCATTTCTTCTTTCTTTCTTTCTTGCTCTCCCTTCACAACCGATTCAAATGGAGTTCACTCCTAATGCTACGGCCATTCCAAGAGCTCTAATGAGCATTAAGGAAATCCTTAAACTTCTAAATTCAGCCCTAACTACAAGGAGAGTTTAAAGCTTAAAAATTGGTGTTACCTTGGAACTTCTAGATGGAGTTTTGAGCAGAAAAAACAACAAGATCCAGCACTACTTGAAGGGATTAAAACTGGAAAAGAGAACAAGGCTCAAATGGTGGAAATTTTCGGTAGCAAGAAGAGCTAGAAAGGAAGGTTTTTCGAACTTCTTTTTACCTTAGAATGACAAGGGAATGAAGGTGCTTCCAATGGTGGTCTTCAAGCTTCAAAAGGAGCCACACCCATGGAGATGAAGTTGGTGTTTTTATGATTTTGAAAAGAGGGAAATGCTCTCCTAAGTGAGAGGAGTTCAATGGTGCAGTTTTTGTAAGATTTGGACAAGGTACGAGTCTTGAACAGGAGGAGAGAAGGAGGGAGCTGCAAGGGGCTTAGAAAATCGCCATTGCTATGCTGGGAAGGAGAAGAGAATTCAGAAGGAAGGAGGGAGTACGGTGAGAGAGTAAGGAAATGAGGGGGAGAGAGAGTAGTCTCACCTTTTTACTTTTCTACTTTATTTTATTTGTCTTTTAGCATATAAGGAAGGAGTTAAGGAGAGTGAGGGGGGGGGGATCGGCACCCACAGTCCAAACACACAAAATATGATTTTTATTTGCAAATGGGGAATGTTAGTTTAGCTTTATTACATTTAGCACCCCACAACTTCTCGTTTTTACATTATTCACTACCGGAACCCGTTTTCCGGAATTTCCTCGTTTAATTAAATTTAATGGTTCTAGACCTTCACTAATGTCTAATTATATACATTTGATTGAATAAAATTATTACGGGTCTATTTAACCCGCTTAAAGTCGCGTTTTCCCGGTTTCCTCGAAAAACACGCTTTAAGGTTTGTTTGTGTTTTTAATCCGTTTTAAGGATCCATTTTCTTCGGGATTTGTTCCTCATGTTTATTTAGGCATAATTAAGCCTTTAAACTTTTCATTAGCCTAATTAATCACTATTTTAATTTCGGGGTATTTCATCACTAGACAAATTATCTCAAATTTTCACTTACTTGTTTCAAGTTTTATCAATAATGAGCTTTGTATTGCCTGTTGTAAAGGTAAAAAACATGCCCTACCCCAATACCCCTCAAGATTTCGTTTCTACCAGATGCTTTGAAATTTTATTGATCTATGAGGGCCAACTTATTGTTTATTTGACGATGGTCAACATTATTTCATGTTAATTGTTGATGACTATTCACGATATATGTGGTTTTACACTCTGAAAAACAAGTCAGATGTTGCGCTAGTTTTACCAATTTTCTGTACTATGGTCATGACTCAGTTTCAGTTCACTATACAAAAATTTCAAACTGACAGGGTTGGTGAATTTCAAGACATGAAATCTTATTTTCAGAATCATGGAATTGCTCACAGATATAATTGTCCTCATTCACATCAACAGAACGGGTCTGTGAGAGTAAAATCCGTTTGTGGTTGATAACGGTCTTTGTTTACTCTCACAAGCCTCTCTTATACCCTTTTGGTCCTATTCTTCCAGACCTCTGTTTTACCTCATAATCGAACCCCATCAAGGCCCTGAATTATTCTACCGCATATCCCCCATTTTTCAAACTCCAACGATAAGCAATCCTCCTACTCTCACCTAAAGGTTTTTGGGTGTTGTGCTGGCCAAATGTAAGGCCATTTAATACTCATAAACTGTCTTACAGATCCACAGAGTGTGTTTTTCTGGGTTACTCTAACAATTCTACTGGTTATTTATGTCTTGATACTAAAACACTCGTTTGTATATATCCGTGATGTGGTGTTTCAAGAAACAGTTTACCCCTTTTGCTACATCTCTCAAATAGAACTTGATACTACCTCTGATGATACTCATGTCACCCACCTTTCTCATTCCCCTCACCACATCTATCTACTTCCCCTACTTATCTACATTTGCCCCATACATCTACTGACTCTCCCAGTCCTACATCATCAAATTCCTAACACCCAACTACAAGTTGTTCTCCAGTTACCACAACCCTCTCAATCCATTTCATCTGAGCCCCCTCCTAGTCCTCCTACACCTGCTTTGCTACCCTCTCCTCCTTTACCTCACCATCCTATTATCACTCGCACTAAGACAAACACTCTCAGACCTAAGGTTCGCATTATGGAACCATTCCCTGGCTTAACTACTCCACAAATCTCTCCTCACCTCCCCTACCCAAACCAGATCAACCTACTTACAAACAAGCCATAAAATTCCCTGAATGGATATGAAATACCCCGAACTTAAATATGGTGATTAAATAATTATAATATGGTATTTAAAGGCCTATTAGTGCCTAAATATTTTTGGTAAGGAAGATAATCCAAAAGAAATGAGAAAACGTTTAAAAAGCGAAAAACACTAAAATAAGCGTCATGTGACCGTAGGAGGAATACAACCTCGAACAGGGTATTATATGGATGTACAAGGCTTAATAAGGCCTAAGTAAAATACCGGAACAATTCCCGAAGAAAACGGATCCATAAAACAAATTAAAAACGCTAATAAGCTTTAGCGCATGTTTTTCGAGAAAACCCGAAAACGTGACTTTGAGTGGTCAAATGAACCCATAAAGATTATAGTTCATTAAATAATATAATTAAGCATCAATGGAAGCTTAAGAATCATTAAAATTAAAGAAATGAGAAAAATCTGGAAAACGGGCCCGGTTAGTGAATAATGCTAAAACCGGGTAAATTAACGAGCGTTTTCTGTAAAAGGCAAAAAACGCCCCAGCTGGAATTATACATGTGGCCAGTTTTACTAAGGTAATCAGCCCCCCTCCCACATGTCTAACTATCTAATAAAGAAGTCAAAAAGTAAAAGTGGAAAAAAGGGGAAAAGTACATAAAGTAGAAAATACCTCTCACCTCCCATTTTTCCCTCTTCTCTGTGCAATTCCATCTCTTTCCACCGTGAGCTCTCCCCCTCTCTGCTTCATTTGCGATTTCAGAAGCTCAACCATGTCTCCCATGGCTTCTCTCCTTTCTTCCTCTTGCACAACCCTTATTAAAGCTCCAAATGAGAAAATAATCACATACTTGAACTCCTCTCGCCAAGGGAAACATTTCTATCTTTTCGAAATCTCAAATGGAGGAGTTTGGCCTCCATGGGTTTTGGGAATTTGAAGAGTAAACTACACCTTCTTGGAGCTTGGAGCCTCCTCTTTCGATTAAGGTAAAAATATCCATGAAAAGTTCATGTTTCCTTCATTCTCTACCTTGACCGATTTTTCACCCTTTGTAATACCTTGTTTTTCTCTCTCTTTTGAGCATTATTCCAACCTTCCAATGGTGTTTGGAATCATCTTCTTGAATCAAGGGTTAAAACCCCTCTTGGAAATCCAAAGATAAAACCCTAGATTTTTGTTTTAAGCATTTCATTGAATTAGTATTATTCCAAGGGTTTAGGATTTTAATTACACTCCTTTGTGTTCCTTTGGATGATGGGAATCGAGTTTGGCAAATCCATTGCCCACTTGACCGAAAATGGCAAGAGGAAGAGAAGAGGATAAATGGGAAGAGAAACTTGTGAAATTAAGGCAATTAAACTACCTTGGTGCTTATTTAATTGTTTTTGAATATTGGGAAAGGGTAAATGAATGAATGAACCAAAACTGGAATGGAAATTTTGAGGAATTATGTGTGCTTGTAGGACCCCTTATGGGTGTGGCTAGATTAGGATTTGATTTTGGTGATAAAGGATGATTTTGGACATGTTAGGTTTATGGGGAAACTATGGCAAACTTTCGGTAGAAAATAAGTGTTTTAAGGTGACTTAGTGAATGTAAGAACCTAGGTGCTTATTGAGTTGAGTAACAACCTTGGAATGGGAAATGGAGAATGGATTACAGAAGGTATAAAATCTGTAGCAAACTAGTATATTAGTGCCTTGGAGTTTGGAGAGAACTAGGTTGCACAACCTTGTAAATGGAGGATGGACTTTGGTATGGTAATTGCATTGGTCTAGGATGAATGTGGAATGGTCAAAATGGGTGAGAACAAGAGGTAGACCATTAAAGGGAAATTGGAAATGCACAAGTGTGCAAACTGTAACAGTAAGGATGGAAATTGGTAGAAATTAAGCAAGGATGTGAGTAAGGAGTAAACCAATGATTTGAAGAGGTTTAGAGCATGTTTTAGGGTGTTTAAGCATGTAGGAAACATGTGGAAAGGTTAGGGAAATATTAGAGGTGAATTAGGAGTTGAAAACTGCTCAAAAACTGTAAATTTTGACAGTTCCAAGGGTGGTCCGGGTTTGCAAACCGGTTCACAAACACGGACCACATCAAAAACAAGGCAGAAAGTGATCCCACGCGTTTGGTCCGGGTTTATAACCCAGGACACAAACCCGGACCACATGTAAATCAAGGCAGAATGTGTAGCAACGAGTTGGTCCGGGTTTACAAACCAGGACACAAACCCGAACCAACATAAAAATGCACCAGAAAGTAGTCTTAAGCCTCTAAATGATGGGGAAATGATTAGTAATGGTTTTAAATGTTGTTAAGGCCTTGTTTGGTGATATGTAAAGGTCCTAAGAAGTGTAAACAAGTGTAGGAAATGAGTGAGAAGTAAGGACATAGTTTGACATGATAAAACTAAGTATAACGGACAACGGGGTAAGTACGAGAGTAGTGTTTATTTACCTACCGTAAAGTATTGTTGTTAATAGAACCATTTGACATGTAAGTTGATCAAGTATGAAACCGAGCAAGTTGAGGTGACCCAATAAAGTTAAACCAAGGTGTAAGGTATGATTTTCTTATGCCCCGTATGCTAACCGTTTACACTGATTTGTGTGATGTGTGCTTGTGTGCCGACCTAATCAAGATAAAAGCATGAAAAAGGTTTTATTGCTTGATTGTATATCTTGATGCATGTTGTGTGTACTAACCTCCCTTGTATAATTGCATGGTCTAACTTAGCATTGTAGGCCGACTTCTAGTCGTGTAGCGATTGGTTAGTGACTCGTAGAAAGAGTCATCTCGCAAATTAACGAGAATGTGAGAACACACGAAACTATCGAATTAAGAATAACGATAACGCAAACCTATGAAATCACTAGAATGTGAGAGAGTGTACGAGACTATTAAACTCCCGATAATGGTTAGAGAACCGAAATGAATAATCCACAAAACAATTAATAGTGGGAGTATATAAGGAACCTCTATCTAGAGGATTTGATGATTGTTCAAGACTTGAACCTTGAGAGTAGTAAAGAATGATAAGGAATCTCCAAACCCCTTAGGAAATTAGTCTACCCACAATGAGAGGACCCGACTAATGTAAACAATGTCCCGAACATGAAAGTATTCGATACGTTGGGGGAACCCTTAAATTTAAGAATACTAGACATTGGTAATTCCCTAAGCTAGTAGAGGATATCGAGAGAGATACTTCTAGGCTAATCCATGAGATTGTAAAATAACTTCGAGAGAGGAGTGTCGGGAATTTTAGTAGTCCGGTAGAAACGGACATTTGAGTATTTGAGGAGCTAAGCGTATAGCTCCGCTTGTATTTGTAAGCCCGGTGGCGAGTCTTGTGTATGACTCTGCCCGGAGGCTATAAGTAATGAGTATTGAGTAATGAGTATGTATGAGTAAAGTAATGAGTATTGAGTAAGGAGTAAGTCGAGTAAGGTAATGAGTATTGAGTAATGAGTAAGTACGAGCAAGGTAATGAGTATTGAGTAATGAGTAAGTACGAGCAATGCAATGAGTATTGAGTAATGAGTAAGTACTAGTAAAGTAATGAGTATTGAGCAAAGCACGAGTAAGTAATGAGTAAGGTAACGGGTGAAGTAATGAGTAAAGCAACAAGTAAGTAAGAACATGATTGGTGTAAGCCTTATGAACCCGAGCGGGGACAAAGAGAGCATCCGATTAAACCGGATGAATGAGTAACTAATATGAACGGTTGACTGACGAATTATCTTCCCTTGTAGGTATTGAATCTTGGTTGTATGTAAGTATTGCTGCTTGTAATGTCGTAGTATTAGTATGTATGTATGCATGAAAATGAACTCCATGTATTCGACAAAGTAGTCGGCATACCCCGGTTAGCACGCGGGGTATGCGAATTTCATATGCAGCAATTTGCTGAGCCCCTATGGCCACCGTTTTTAATTTCCAGGTACTTGAAGCTGAACACCGTTCGAGAGTAGGAAGGGGTTGCTACATAAGCATGGGTAGAAATCTTAGTACATTTGAAATGATTTGTAAATGTTGAATGATGAGACCGTATTGTCATCGGCGAACTTGAGGAATTTAGATACTCTGTAACGCCCCTATTTAACATAATACAGCGGAAATGAAATACTAAAGGCGTTAACAGACCATCGGGTTCCAAACCCGGTACCAAACCTCACCAATTACAACTTATAAGATTACAAAAGCCACGGTCTGGACCTCGAGAAAACTTAACATAAACATAATAGTAATAAAACACATTAACTCTCCACAAACCTAATCCCATCCCAATCACTCATTCTCTTCGTGGCCACCTGTATATCAACTCGTACCTGCAAGATGAAACCAAGCAGCCCACCCCGGGAGGGGTGAGTTAGTTCCCTGGAATGGAACTGGTACGATTCTCCAAAACAAAACTTTTAAACATATTTCTTAAATAAACAACAACTTGAAGACAAACATCATAAAACAAAACCAAGGAACAAGGCACTTTAAAATCACCCAGTCAAAGATAACTAGTTGAGGATAAAGATAATTAACAGAAGGATAAAGTTAGTCAATTAAAAGAAATCACACCGTAAGTTAGTGAACATCCACCACTTGTATTAGATTCAGTCCCAATTAGAAGTAGGAAGACCCAAGTAGTCACTATGACTAGGAATGAAGAAGATTCAAGAACCCATAATTCAAGAGTGGAATAAAATCCATTGGGAGAGATGGCCCCCACCGCCAGTCAGTTGTCACAAGGACGAGGTAAACAGACCTCCGCTGTCAGTTGTCCATATAGACGAGGTATAGCAGACCTCCGCTGCCACCGACCCGTTCTCAGTCATCGGTGAAAAGTGTGTGCACCACTTAATAGAAAGAATCCATACTCAGTACCAAGATTGACATTTTCCCATATTCCCACTAGATTATTAACTGCACAAGGGCAATACCAAAACACTCAGTCCTACATAGTGTAGAGGTGTAAACCCTCAGCAATTAATATCTAATAGAAAGAATCCATCCCAATAAGGCTGATCAAACTCGACTCATGGATGAAACAATACCCATAGTCCAAAGGAAGAATTTATCAATACAAGATATTTTCCTATATTCCCAGTTACCCCACTAGATCATTAACTGCACAAGAGCAATACCAAAACACTCAGTCCTACAGAGTGCAGAAGCGTAAACCCTAGGCAGTTAAGATCTAATGAAACAACTATATAGGAGAAACCAATAACCATGTAAGTTTCACATTCAAGGCTCAGTTAGTCACATCAAGCTGAGTTAGTCACACACATTTCCTTTTGAAATCCAATCAAGATCAGTTGGCATTTTCCAAAAACATTCCATAAAGTCCGTTAGCAAAGTATCTGAGTACGAGAAATCGTACCCGATTAACGCTGTAGCAGTTCTAGTAGACTCATGCAAACATTCAACATCACTCTGAGGAACATTAAAGATAGTCTATCATCAATAACTTGTAGCCTAAGTTAATCTTAAATAAATTCCTCTCTTATTTCTAAATCCCAATTATCTTGTAAGCCCTCGCTTAAATGTATGTATAACCTTTGACTTATTTTAGAAGGTTGTATAGCCCAAGGTTGTAAGATCAAGGAATATATTTTGCTAACACTTATTAATTGTTCCACTCAATCCACTTTCTAATACTTAACCGCAATTCTCACATTTAAGACCTTTTATCATAAGTGCATTTTATTTTATTCAATAAATCTTAGAATACTATACTATCATTTCACAAGGTAATGATTATGTACTTTTATCAATATCCACTAGATAACCCATTATGATTAAATCTTCCCCTCAACTTAATTAGGGTCTACATCCTGTATATTGGAATCATAGTATTGTAGATGCATCTTATTATAACTTAATTGCACTACTAACTCAATTATCTTATCTTTAGTTCAGAATGACTTTTATTACAACCATTAAATAATCTTGTCTTAAGATGTTAAATTACTTTTCATCTTGAAATAACTATATTCTAATTATCTTAGACTCATTGAACTCTTACAATTAGTATTCACAAGGTATATTATTTACTTTATCATTAACTATATAATAAGGTGTTTTAAGATAACCTTTTAAATATCCTTGCTTACATTTAATTTCCTAAATGTTTTATTTTTACACACATTCCCCCATAGACTATGTATAATCCTTTTATACTAAACTTCAATAACTTAAGTCTTTAATACGTTTAAATTATTTAACAAAACCTAAGGTTTCAAAAATAACTCAATAAGTTAATTCCCTTTATTATGTTTTAGGATAAGCATTACATCTTAACATAAGGTAGAATTTATCTAAGAATTAAATTCTGATTCATAAGTGAAATTGTTAATTATTTAATAAGATAATCTATTCTGAAAAATCCCCATACCTTATATTCAAATGACACATTAATATTTCCAGTGTCAAAGGTAAATCAATATAATCTCTTATGTAACTTAGTTTCCCTAAATAAAGGTTCAAAGTTTTAAGTATCTAATTTCTATTATAAACCTTTTATAAATTCTAACTACTGATACATTACTTAATTATAAACTCACATCCTAATATTGGTAATAAATGTATTTTATATGGCTTATCTAATTCTAAGAAACATAAGGATTATTTTTTTGATTAATTTCCTAATCATAGTTTAATATAGTTTTATATCATAATCCTTTTAATGATTTTAAAACATTAAGTTATCGTTCAATACTATAAATGTTATGAAATGATTAAATCTAGACTTACTAATCCACTTCACATTTATATGTAAAAGTATTTCATTTATTTATTATTATTATATAATAAGATCTATTTGTGTAACATTTTATGTAATCTAATTACAGATTTTCCTAAGTCTTAACTTATTAATTACTTAACTCATTTATAGATTTACATTCTGGTCATTGACAAATATTTTATACATATATTTTAATATGTTTTATATAAATCTTAGAATTACAAAGGTAACTCTTTAAACTTAGTTTCATAACCATAATTTAACACCACCTCATATAATATTCTTTTGATAGTAGTATTATAGGTTTAATTTAACCTATTAATTCCTTCATATTCTATTTTCCATAAGGTATTTTATTTCTTTATCTTTTTTTGTTACCCATATATATTAGGATTTATTTAAGACATTCTTCATGTAGTGTTATTGTATTTAATTATCTCTATTAATACTTTTACACCTATCCACATCCAATATATGATTTACAAAAAAGTATTTTCCTTAGTCTCAATTAAGTATATTAATTCCATATTATATTTAATATAAATGCAGATTAATTAAATTTCCTTGATTCAACTTAAGTTACTATTTATTTCTTATATATATATTCACTTAAAGTTTATACCCAAAATATTTAATAACATTCTGTATTAAATGTTTGTTTAGTCTTATTATATTATTCCCAACCTATAAAGTTCATTAATCAACTATACTTTATATTTTGGTTACATTAAAAACCATAAGATAACTTATGAAAAATTCATAAATACAATTTTTAGGCCCATTTACTCTTGTCTAAAAATTCCCAAATTTAATATATAGTCACTATGATATTTTAGACATATTACAAAATTTTTATTTCATAAAAATCACTTGTAATTATCTAAATAATCCATATTCTGAAACAAATTCATCTCTCTTTGCTAAACACATAATTACTTTTAATATTATACTATATAATAATTTTAATTAGTAAATTAACAATGTTAACTACCACTTCTATAACAACCGTACTCACCCGCTCCTCATTAATATCCACGCAAACACTATTGCCCATAACATACTTTACAAATCTAGCCGTAACATGATCCACTTTATATAGGTGACTCTTTAATTTAGTTGTTAATTACTCCTAATACCCTAACCACCATTCCGGTTCATAAGAACTACTGCTCACACACAACTAATAAATTAATTCATACTCATAGATAGAAAGTATTGCAAAATTCCATAAATTAATAATACCTACACCTTTCTGCTATTAGACTAGTCACGGGTAACTTTTGTAATTGAGGCTTTCAAGTCATGCACTATGAAATAGTATACAATATTGATGAATATTGTCGAACAATTTGACTCTAAAAGTATTATATTCTAGAATTATTTGTACACATATAAAACTAAAATCGGTTATAATTAATTAGAAGCGAAAAGCATCAGATTAGGAGATACATCTAAAACTTTTACTTTAATTCGCGGTGAACTTCAACGCTTAATTGAAATAACTACAACATACTGGAAATTTTGAATTGAGAAGAGCAAAGAATATAATTACTTGGCAACCGAAAGAATATGTGATCACTCTGCAATTGACTTTGACGGCACCGAAAGAAGTTCTAATCAAGGAGGCTGCTACGTGATTCTTTGTGATATTAACCCAGGAGCAAGGGAATGATGGCATCAGATCAATACGGTAGATAGGCTTCTTTCTTCCCTTTTTTTTTCAGCAGGTGTATGAAGTCAAAAGAGTAAAATTTGAATTATAGGGTTGGAATTGGTCGGCGGCTGTGGAAGAACTAGATAGAATGACCAGCGAAGGTAGTAAAAAGGAAGATGAGTATTTATAGATCATTGATTAGAGTATGAGATATCGTCTAGAATTGATGACAGTAAATAAATATATTAATTATTATTCTAAAATACGACATGTAAAAGATGAAGGAAATCTTATATTATGAAAGTTTTAAGATCAATGATGTTTAAATATACAAAAATAAATTTAAAGGTAATAGTATTGATTTTACTGCTGACCAGAAAACAAGCAACTTATAAAATTTTAAAACACTTATGGAATTTGTGTTTATACTCCAATGTAACAAATAATATCTCAAAATGACCACACAATTATGATGGATATCACAGCGGGTTAAAAAAAAATTGTACTATGAAATCAAAACCTGATTATATATATATATATATATATAAAGTAGTTCTTTTGCATTAGAACTTCATCTTAGATGAATGTGGGTATTCCTTTTTGTAACCTCCAAGATTCTACCAAAATATAACATATAAAGGCTTAGGGTAATAATACCGCAAACGGAGAGAAGAGCCAAAGCCTTATAGAAGATGTCCAACAATAGAACCAATTTATCATACGATTACAGCGGAATAATAAAATCAAATCCGTGGTATTAAATCAAGGTAATGGATCACAAATCAATATTTTTAACAGATATTTTCATTTTCTGAAGACATAAATATATACATTCCTGTTTTATCAAATATATATGAATATTTCAAAAGTCGGCATAATGATAAAATAACTACTATGACAAAAATATGTTTGATTAGTACCATATTAAAATTACCAAACCATAATAAATAAAATAATAATTATAATCAATAACACTGCAAGACGTTAGATATAGATATTGAGTTAACAACTAAAGAGAAAGGCGCTTAAACTTCAATATATCATAACTTTGACTAGGATGATCCGTTTTTAACGTTCTTATTATCAATCTTCTTGATTTTCTATAACCTTTTTATTGGTATAGGTTTCATGGGCTGGTTTGACCATTCTCAAAAAGTCAACCCTAACAAGGCTTAAGAAGCTTTATGGTTTCTATGATTTTATATTGACTTTTATGATTCAAATTAATGTTCCAAATATTTCTAAAATCTTTATAATATAATTGAAGTGTCTCAAAAAATTTCCAAGATTTATTGACTCATAAATGTTATTATTAAATTCATAATACCATATAATAATTTAATATTTAATATTTAATAGTATTATTTAAGGTTTAATAAAAGAAATCCCCTAAATTAATCTAAAAGAAATCCCCTAAATTAATTTAGATTAATTTAGGGATATTTCATACTCGGTATAGTATTGTATAGATATTGCATTTGTATAAGAGTTCATTTGAAGTTGTAATTGTTCTAAGATTGGACTAAGGAATTGGAATGTATTGTTTGGTATAGTATACTCGGTATATTCAAGTCATCAGACCGATAGTATGTTGTATTGTAACTGGCCTTGTTTGTCACGTGGGTGACTAACGGCATTGTACACCCACCATTGTCTATGTAATATCCGCTGCGAAGGTAAGTAATTATGAGATAAGGACGGGATTAGCGGTATGGGTGTTACAAAAAGTGGTATCAGAGCGAAGTATCGCTCTGATGGTTGAAATACCGAGTTTGGAATTAGAGACCTAGGGCTAAGGGTTGAGTGTTAGCGTGTGAGGTACACTAGATAGGAACTTCCGTGTGAACCGGAAACCTACAACAACCATACCTGCCCTCCGTAACCCACGGTATTAAGTTGGGAGAAGAACGCCAGAGAGATGGAAAGACCTCTCACACTCTGGTAAAACCCGATCTGGCAGTTACAAATAAATCTTGTAAAGAGAAGAACCAGTCATACGCTAGATTCCGGAGATCCCGGAGACGGTTCCCGTTGGAACAACAATAACCACATTTAATGACCAAAGATCGAAGATCCTAAACACAGGATAATGGAAGTTACGGCACCATGGGGCGACGTGCTTCGCAGTCGCGAGAACCATGAGTAACCAGCAAGAAGAGAAGCACCACCGCGCAATGAAGCGAGGAAGATAGAGTAACAAACCCGAGACAAGAGAGTCCATGGACTATAATGCTTGATAATACCAACAATGGTATACAAACCGACTAAGGAATTAGTCGAGGTTGGATTAACACCAAACCTACACGCCAAGAGGCCTTAATAACCGAATGACATAGTTCAGATAACTATGAAAGTATTCATAGAACATACACCTATGGGACTACAACGTGGTTCCTAAGGATAAGCTAAGTCTCGATAACCACAGTGAAGGTGTGAGACACCTGGATTGACGACAACCATGTCAAGGACACTGAGAAACGACTCAGGAGATTGATCACCAAGGTTGAAAGACCAAAGGAAGATCCAATAAAACCACCGAATCCGGATGGAAACGATACCTTAACCGGTATACGTTAACCTGAAAAATAACCTACCCGCGCACTTGCCCAGGGCAAGTGCCGCAGAGGTAAGACAGTTAGAAGACCTTCAACGACTGACAAGTACTCACTAAAGTACCGCGATGACAAATGGAGCAACATAGGATTACCAATCCTAGGAACTTGAAGAACGAAACCTTGGAAAGGCCTAACGGCCCGACCACCATATTAACAAGCATTTCAGTCAGCAAGAAGTTAGACTTGGTCAAGACCTCAGACATGGCAACGCCATGAGAACTTTCTTTCAAACCCAGATCTGCTTTCGGACACAAACCTTCCTTTTTAAAACCTAAACATTTCTTTTAAACCTCCAATTTTAAACGAAACCAAAGGAATTACAGTAAGTATCATAGAATGATACAACAGGAGTTGACGATAGAATACTTCACCTAGGCGTGTGACGAGCACTACGAGTGTACCCAAATACGGGATGTGGGACGACCGCACTCCGAAGGAGCTTGCGGGCCTGACAGACCCTTTTGTGAGTTAGTCAGGTAAGTGGTAACGTGCCAATAAGGTACCCCATGTATGTATACCAGTGGTGTACGAAACACGGGAAGTAGTCGACTCCGTTCTACGAACCATAAGTAAATTCACACCTTGGACGATCGAAGAGCTCGGATAAGCTTACAAGCAAAAGGATACAAGAACTCATCCTAGGAGGATGATTAAGAGTTAAAAGTGCGAGAAGCACTAACAACTGAATAAAGACATTGGATATGTCTCAAAAATCTTGAAGTAAATGCATGGAACAACCGGAACGAATACCCGGTCTAAACCCAGTAAGGCAAATGCCTAACATGAACACGCCGATGTTCAATGGACAAGAAAAAAATACCCAGAGTGATCATGTAAGGTACCGGAAAATACCATTCATCACTGAAGAGAATATCGAACCAGTTATAAACATAAGGAAAAACATCTATGGTCTACCCTAAGAACGGGAGACGTTATAACCCTCAACGGGATAACTTAGATCCAGAACCGTAAGGTTGGATAACAGACTAGACATACTCATAAATGTCAGCCAGATGTAATGGCATAACCAACAACACCCAGGAGCAATCCATAAAGGATAACAAGTCAACATAGTTGAATGAAATGTCGCGATAAGAACACCAAAATTGGAACGAACACCCGGTTAGAACACCAGAGGGATCCCGGTTACCAGGGGATACCCTAAATTAATAAATGATACCGATCAATACAAAGATACTTAAAGGGCCTCCAATAAACGGAAGCGTGATGCGATGATTTTATCATGGAGCCCAGTATCACCTCTAACCCAGTGATGGTATACGGAGAAGTAACCACTTGGAAACAGCCTAAGATGAGCAAAGCTCGAGGCAACGTGGCTAGTAAGCCATGAACCTACTACAGGATATAATCAAACGGTTGCAAAACCCATTGTAAACCATATGGAGAGTTGCCAAGAACGGCACCAGTAAGATTGTTTAATAACTAACGAGCAAAGATACCCCTCGTTATTATGGCACCGCAAGAGCGGTGAACATACAGATCCCAAAGAAGAGGATACCATCAATGAACGTCTGAAGATATATCTCCTTCAGAACTACAAAAGTAGTGAAGCTTGGGCATACAGTATTGCCAAGCAATGTGAGATAAGCTTTGAAAGCAATTATTGGAAACCAGGGAGTAATCGGGTAAGAAGAAATACCGTATGTGGAAATGTGAAGTGGGAAACTAATAACGCTCAGGGAGCACAGGAACACAAGTATAGTATATTCAGTAAACAGCCAAACGAATGGTGAACCATTATATAAATGGTGGAAGCACATGAGCGGATGCCATGGAAACCAAGGTCGTAAGCAAATACGAACATGGTGCGTAGTAAGCGACCAATGTACCTCAGTAATCACACAATGCTATGGAGTTATTAAATACGAGATGGCAGGCAAACCGGGCAACAAGCCAGGAATCTACACCAAGTGATGAAGTACCTCACAAAGGAAGCAATGTTTATTCCTATTGCAATCGCATAAGAGATTTACTGCCAAGGGTTTACGCCTCTGCACTCTGTAGGACTGAGTGTTTTGGTATTGCACTTGTGCAGTTAATGATCTAGAGGGATAGCTAGGAATTTGGGAAAATGTAAATCGTGGTAAATTCTTCCTTTCGCCAACGAACATGGCATAAGCCAGTTAGGCGAAAACTTAGAAACAAACCGTGCGGCCTAAGGCCAAAGAAGCACGAAGGGTGTGGAACACACCAAAAATCACAAGATGTGAATTCCATTGGAATAAGAAGAGAAAAGAGGCTTATGAAAGGACCGACGCATAGAAAATGCAAGGTTATACAAGTAAAGAACACTTGTACAGAACCAGTTAAGTGGGCATAATTTAGAAGCCACTTACATAGAGGAAACACTACATGCTAAGTAGTGACTCAACCTCAACCGACAATAAGTCGGAGCAACCCAGTGAATAATCACAGAAGTACACAATAGTATGTACATAGATTTCCAAAGAACTGGATAGAAAAATCTGAAACTCATTGAGTTTGCGTGCGGTAAAAGAATACCACGCTTGATGGATAAACCTTATTCCCAAGATAAAAAGGGATAAAAGGATGATGTAAAGCACATAGAGCATAACGAGAAGGGCAAATAAACCCTAAGTTATCAGGGTCGCGCAGCAGAAGCTAGTGGGCCCAGAATTTTAAGGTTTAAATATACCTAGTGAATGAACGGTTAATCATCAATGCCTTGAAGCCTCTAAGGCTAGAACCGAACCCGGTTAAGAGTTAAATAAACTCCGATGAAAATTCTTGGTGCAGGGACTAACCGACAATACGGTTAAGACCCTTTGACCAAATAACATTGTATAATAGACCGCATGGAAGCTGAACCACTCCATGACGGCTGAATGCCTTCGACCAATGTCCAATGTTGACACATGGTAGCTTACGTGGGCGTAATCCCTTTTAAGGGGGGTAGAGCGAAAACCACGAAGTGTATGTTTTACGTGATAAGCGCATAAACTACAATGCGCATAGCGCAAAAGAATTTGTATGGATGATTGGTACTTATGTTACATAAACATATGTATCCATTCATAGTGTAAATATGGTTAATTGTGCGGTTTGAAGAGGAAAGGAGTAGAGAAACTCCAGGGGAATGAGAACCCCGATTGGTAATAGTATGAGAAATGAGTACGTTTGGGAGATTTGATGAGCATAAATCGGTATGAAACCAAGGTATTTGATGAGTATAAATCGGTATGAAACCGATGTATTTGACGAGTATAAATTGGAGGATAGAAAATTAATTGGAAATTATACCTTTGAATTTCTTAAGTATAGTAGTTGGAGATAATGTAGTAATAATTGATGAGACGATTAGTAAGTGAGTAAATGAATTCTAGAAACTGAAAAATGTATTGTTGTATGATCATGACTAGAAAGATTAAAAAGATAGAAAATGAAATAATGTTTGACTATCTGACTGTTTGAATTGAGGTGGGAGGTGGAACTTGATTTGCTAGCGATCAAGGGAAACCAAACACAAATTGGGGTGGATGGATAGTTCAACACCTATGCTGATCACATCGGGGTTGAAGGACTCTTGAAGCTCCCCATAAGTGGTCACGAGTAATAACGCTAGTAATAGGTA
The DNA here is from genome assembly GCA_023374045.1 of Limonium bicolor. Classification (NCBI taxonomy): domain Eukaryota; kingdom Viridiplantae; phylum Streptophyta; class Magnoliopsida; order Caryophyllales; family Plumbaginaceae; genus Limonium; species Limonium bicolor. Next base: position 310,777,591 of record CM041780.1, read on the forward strand.
TAATTATCATAAATTGGAATTTGGAGTTGTATGAAGTTTTCAAAATGAATTCCCAAAAATAATTTGGTACAATGATTTTCTTCAAACTTGAGAATGAGGATCGGTTTTGAAACCGCTCCCACGGGCGCTAGTGGATCTTCCCATGGCTAAGCGCCGGTATCGGGCCGAAACCATGGAGGTGAGGCTAGTTGTGAGCCGGTGGAAGTGATGATTAGTTTTGAAACCACTACACCATTTGTGCGGCGGTCCTAAGGGGCCGGTTGGGTGCGGGGGTGGGTGGTTGGGTTTTTGAGGGGGGGGGGGCGGGCAGGCGGTGACAGGTTTAGTATTTGTAAGTATGAGTATGTAAGTATGAGTAAAAAGTGCCTGAGGATCTCTATATATGCAAATGAATTTGATCAGAACCAAAGGACTGTAGGGCCAGAAAGCGTAAGTGCCCAATGTCATGACGGCCGAACCAGAAAGCGTAAGTGTTTAAACGTGACCGGTACCTGAGGGATCACTCGACATGGGAGAGGATGGTACCTTCTTTATCTGGGGATGGACCCCATGGAGAGTTTGAAACAGATATTTTTGATTGCTATGCATGCAGTGACATGCTGTTTAGATGTGTGGTATACATCGAGTCAGCCATTTGGAGTCTGACAGGTCATAAGCTTAGCATAGAGTACCTATGTGAGTAACAATATTAGATTCACCAACTTTGAGGGCAAAGTTCTTTAAGGGGGGTAGATTGAAATACCCCGAACTTAAATATGGTGATTAAATAATTTTAATATGGTATTTAAAGGCCTATTAGTGCCTAAATATTTTTGGTAAGGAAGATAAATCCAAAAGAAATGAGAAAACGCTTAAAAAGCGAAAAACGCTAAAATAAGCGTTATGTGACCGTAGGAGGAATACAACCTCGAACAGGGTATTAGATGGATGTAAAAGGCTTAATAAGGCCTAAGTAAAATACGGGAACAATTCCCAAAGAAAACGGATCCATAAAACAAATTAAAAACGCTAATAAAGTTTTAGCGCACGTTTTTCGAGAAAACCTGAAAACATGACTTTGAGTGGTCAAATGAACCCGTAAAAATTATAGTTCATTAAATAACTATAATTAAGCATCAACGTAAGGTTAAGAATCATTAAAATTAAAGAAACGAGAAAAATCCGGAAAACGGGCCCGGTTAGTGAAATAGTGCTAAAATCGAGTAAATTAACGAGCGTTTTCTGTAAAAGATAAAAAACGCCCCAGATGGCATTATACATGTGGCCGGTTTTACTAAGGTAATCAGCCCCCTTCCCACATGTCTAACTAGCTAATAAAGAAGTCAAAAAGCAAAATGGAAAAAAAGGGAAAAGTACATAAAGTAGAAAATACCTCTCTCCTCCCATTTTCCCTCTTCTCTCTCCAATTCCTTCTCTTTCCACCGTGAGCTCTCCCCCTCTCTGCTTCATTTGCGATTTCAGAAGCTCAACCATGGCTCCCATGGCTTCTCTCCTTTCTTCCTCTTGCACAAACCTTATTAAAGCTCCAAATGAGAAAATAATCACATACTTGAACTCCTCTCACCAAGGGCAACATTTATATCTTTTCGAAATATCAAATGGAGGAGTTTGACCTCCATGGGTTTTGGGCATTTGAAGAGTAAACTACACCTTCTTGGAGCTTGGAGCCTCCTCTTTCGATTAAGGTAAAAATATCCATGAAAAGTTCATGTTTCCTCCATTCTCTACCTTGACCGATTTTTCACCCTTTGTAATACCTTGTTTTTCTCTATCTTTTGAGCATTATTCCAACCTTCCAATGGTGGTGGAATCATCTTCTTGAATCAAGGGTTAAAACCCCCTTGGAAATCCAAAGTTAAAACCCTAGATTTTGTGTTTTAAGCAATTCATTGAATTAGTATTATTCCAAGGGTTTAGGATTTTAATTACGCTCCTTTTGTGTTCCTTGGATGATGGGAATGGAGTTTGGCAACTCCATTGCCCACTTGACCGAAAATGGCAAGAGGAAGAAAAGAGGAGAAATGGGAAGAGGAACTTGTGAAATTAAGGTAATTAAACTACCTTGGCGCTTATTTAATTGTTTTAGAATATTGGGAATGGGTAAATGAATGAATGAACCAAAACTGGAATGGAAATTCACTTTGTTGAGGCTAGAGAGAGTTTGTGGAATTGATGTTTGAATTAAAGGCCTTGGAGCCAAGTGAATTGAGTATGTATGTTGGTATTGTTGTTTGAAGAAATTTTGAGGAATTATGTGTGCTGGTAGGACCCCTTGTGGGTGTGGCTAGATTAGGATTTGATTTTGGTGATTAAGGATGATTTTGGACATGTTAGGTTTATGGGGAAACTATGGCGAAATTACGGTAGAAAATAAGTGTTTTAAGGTGACTTAGTGAATGAAAGAACCTAGGTGCTTATTGAGTTGAGTAACAACCTTGGAATGGGAAATGGAGAATGGATTACAGAGGGTATAAAATCTGTAGCAAACTAGTATATTAGTGCCTTGGAGTTTAGAGAGAAACTAGGTTGCACAACCTTGTAAATGGAGGATGGACTTTGGTATGGTAATTGCATTGGTCTAGGATGAATGTGGAATGGTCAAAATGGGTGAGAACATGAGGTAGACCATTAAAGGGAAATTGGAAATGCACAAGTGTGCAAACTGTAACAGTAAGGATGGAAATTGGTAGAAATTGAGCAAGGATGTGAGTAAGGAGTAAACCAATGATTTGAAGAGGTTTAGAGCATGTTTTAGGGTGTTTAATCATGTAGGAAACATGTGGAAAGGTTAGGGAAAGATTAGAGGTGAATTAGGAGTTGAAAACTGCTCAAAAACTGTAAATTTTGACAGTTCCAGGGGTGGTCCGAGTTTGCAAATCGGTACACAAACCCGGACCACATCAAAAACAAGGCAGAAAGTGATCCCAGCGTTTGGTCCGGGTTTATAACCCAGGACACAAACCCGGACCACATGTAAATCAGGGCAGAATGTGTAGCAACGAGTTGGTCCGGGTTTACAAACCAGGACACAAACCCGGACCAACATAAAAATGCACCAGAAAGTAGTTTTAAGCCTCTAAATGATGGGGAAATGATTGGTAATGGTTTTAAATGTTGTTAAGGCCTTGTTTGATGATATGTAAAGGTCCTAAGAAGTGTAAACAAGTGTAGGAAATGAGTGAGAAGTAAGGACATAGTTTGACATGAGTAAAACTAAGTATAACGGCACAACGGGGTAAGTACGGGAGTAGTGTTTATTTACCTACCGTAAAGTATTGTTGTTAATAGAACCATTTGACATGTAATAAGTTGATCAAGTATGAACCGAGCAAGGTGAGGTGACCCGGTAAAGTTAAACCAAGGTGTAAGGTATGATTTTCTCATGCCCCGTATGCTAATCGTGTTACATTGATTTGTGTGTTGTGTGCTTGTGTGCCGACCTAATCAAGATAAAAGCATGAAAAAGGTTTTATTGCTTGATTGTATATCTTGATGCATGTTGTGTGTACTAACCTCCCTTGTATAATTGCATGGTCTAACTTAGCGTTGTAGGCCGACTTCTAGTCGTGTAACGATTGATTAGTGACTCATAGAAAGCGTCATCTCGTAAATTAACGAGAATGTGAGAACACACGAAGCTATCAAATTAAGAATAACAATAACCAAACTTATGAACTCACTAGAATGTGAGAGAGTGTACGGGACTAGTAAACTCCCGATAACGGTTAGAGAACCGAAATGAATAATCCACAAAACAATTAATAATGGGAGTATATAAGGAACCTCTATCTAGAGGATTTGATGATTGTTCAAGACTTGAACGTTGAGAGTAGTAAAGAATGATAAGGGATCTCCAAACCCCTTAGGAAATTAGTCGACCCACAATGAGAGGACCCGACTAATGTAAACAATGTCCCGAACATGAAAGTATTCGATACGTTGGGGGAACCCTTAAATATGAGAATACTAGACATTGGTAATTCCCTAAGCTAGTAGAGGATATCGAGAGAGATACTTCTAGGCTAATCCTTGAGATTGTAAAATAACTCCGAGAGAGGAGTGTCGGGAATTTGAGTAGTCCGGTAGAAACAACATTTGAGTATTTGAGGAGCTAAGCGTATAGCTCCGCTTGTATTTGTAAGCCCGGTGGCGAGTCTTGTGTATGACTCTGCCCGGAGGCTATAAGTAATGAGTATTGAGTAATGAGTATGTACGAGTAAAGTAATGAGTATTGTGTAAGGAGTAAGTACGAGTAAGGTATGAGTATTGAGTAATGAGTAAGTACGAGTAAGGTAATGAGTATTGAGTAATGAGTAAGTACGAGCAATGCAATGAGTATTGAGTAATGAGTAAGTACTAGTAAAGTAATGAGTATTGAGCAAAGCACGAGTAAAGTAATGAGTAAGGTAACGGGTGAAGTAATGAGTGAAGTATGAGTAAAGCAACAAGTAAGTAAGAACATGATTGGTGTAATCCTTATGAACCCGAGCGGGGAGAAAGATAGCATCCGATTAAACCGGATGAATGAGTAACTAATATGAACGGTTGACTGACAAATTATCTTCCCTCGTAGGTATTGAATCTTGTGTATGTATGTAAGTATTGCTGCTTGTAATGTCGTAGTATTAGTATGTATGTATGCATGAAAATGAACTCCTTGTAATCAACAAAGTAGTTGGCGTACCCCGGTTAGCACGCGGGGTATGCGAATTTCATATGCAGCAATTTGCTGAGCCCCTAGGGGCACCGTTTTTAATTTCCAGGTACTTGAAGCTGAACATTGTTCGAGAGTAGGACGGGGTTGCTACATAATCATGGGTAGAAAGCTTAGTACATTTACAATGATTTGTAAATGTTGAATGGTGAGACCGTATTGTCATCGGCGAACTTGAGGAATTTAGATACTCGGTATAGTATTGTATGGATATTGCATTTGTATAAGAGTTCATTTGAAGTTGTAATTGTACTAAGATTGGACTAAGGAATTGGAATGTATTTTTTGGTATAGTATACTCGGTATATTCAAGTCATCATACCGATAGTATGTTGTATTGTAACTGGCCTTGTTAGTCACGTGGGTGACTAACGGCATTGTACTCCCACCGTTGTGTATGTAATATCCGCTGTGAAGGTAAGTAATTGTGAGATAAGGATGAGATTAGCGGTAGGGGTGTTACAGGATATCAGCTATGAATGTAGAATATGATGCTCTGAAAAGAAATAATACATGAGAGCTGGTCCTCTTTCAACCACATATGAATATTTTGGGAACAAAATGAGTGCTTAAAACTAAGAGGCACGCAGATGGTACTATAGAGAGAAGGAGGGCCCGCCTTGTTGCTCGAGGTTTTGGCCAAACTCATGGGGTGGATTATTCAGAGACTTTTAGTCCTGTTGTTAGAGTCTCTTCTATAAGGGTTGCTTGCTATTGCAAATGCTAATCATTGGCCTATTAAGCAGTTAAATGTGGATAATGCTTTCCTCCACAGTGATTTAGAGGAGGATGTTTATTCGAAACAACCTACAGGATTTGTCCACCCTCAATTTCCTCACCATGTTTACAAATTGTAAAAGGCCCTCTATGGTTTAAAACAATCCCCTAAGGCTTGGTTCTCTCGTCTCAGCACATTTCTAATCCATATTGGCTTTCAGGCATCTCAATCTGATCCCTCTCTATTTACTTATATACATGGTTCAGACCTAGTTTATCTCCTCATTTACGTGGATGACATTCTTGTCACCGCGTCTAACCCTACCCTCATTCACCAGCTGACTCAGTGTCTATCCTCAGAATTCCCTATGAAAGATCTGGGAGATCTCTCAAATTTCCTTGGTGTCACTGCTACCCAAAACTCCGCAGGTCAAATTCTCCCTCAAAGCCACTATATCCAAGAACTCCTCACCCGCACCAAATTACATCTATCCAAACCAGTGTCTACTCTACGTCTAACTCTTATCACCTTGACTCACCCGACTCTCTTGACTGCATAGATATTTCTCAGTTTCATAGTATCGTCGGTAGTCTAAAATATCTAGCCTTTACTTGGCCAAATATAAGCTGTGCAGTAAATCGTTTGAGCTAGCACATGCATAAACCAAAAGAGGTGCACTGAGTAGCCGCGAAAAGAGTGTTGCGTTACCTAAGGCCACTGTTGACCTTGGCCTCTTTTTCTCTGCTAAACCTTTGAGGGATCTTCACATATTCTTAGACGCCGAATGGGCTGGCTCCGTAGCTGACCGTCATAGCACCACCGGTTTTCTCATTTTTCTGGGCAACAATCTTGTGTCTGGGAGTTCCAGGAAGTAGCGGACGGTTGTGAAGTCTTTGATTGAGGCTGAATTCAAGTCCCTCGCCACCGCAACATCTGAAGCTCTCTAGATCCAAAAATTGCTTTAAAACTTCATAAAAATCCGATCTGGCATTGTGGCAATATTGGAGCAAATTACCTGGCGTCAAACCCCATTTTCCATAGCCATGCGAAACACATAGCGGTGGACTACTTTTTCGTTCAGGAACACATTCACAACTACAGTCTCTGCGTTGAATTTCTCCCTACCGACGCTCAAATCGCTGACATTTTGATAAAAACCCTAGATCGGGGTTGACATTCTTCTTTTTGCTCCCAATTATCTCATGTTGAGAATAAACTGGGATTGTGGGAGCATAGTAGACTGTAGATATGATGGGCCATGTTTTTAGTATCGGCCCATACCCATTAGTGGTCCAGTTCTTATTAGTCCATTATATTGTTTACAGACTCTGTATAAATACTCACACTATTCTATGTACATGTCAAGATATTCAATACAAGATATATCTTCTCTAATGTTTTATTGGCTTCCGATTTTTCTCTCAACTAAAGAAAGCTTCCTAGGTGCCATAGATCAGGGAGTTTTTTTTACATATATATAAATAGATCAAGGAGTTTTCAATGCTGATGGTTGATTTTATGTCCACTTTTACTCATAGCATCTCTACTCTTCCTATTTTGGTTTTTATAGTTTGTGTACTTTAGAAGAAAAAAGTTGATACAAATTTTGTGCCAAAGCAAGGCTTCTTTTGACAATGGCTTCTAGATTTTAATATGTAACCTTAAATGTTGGCCCTGAAATAAATTAGCTATGTAATAGTCGACTCACATCTCACCTACCTTGTGTTTAAATGATCCAGTAGACGATTCATTTAACAAAATTAAAAGTGTTATAAACCCATTTTTTGTGTTTTGAATGTTTTTGCATAAATCTTTTCGTACTAGAATGTTCGTAAGTATAGCAACAAATTTTTAATTAATGTTACACCACCACATCGAGCCTTTGTATCACATATTGAGACTACTAGTTTGAGAGGGCTACATTATTTTAGGGTACAGGTTGATAATTCCATTGGAAATTGTTTGAACCAGAAGGTTTACTGATAATAATGGAGAAGACGATGTAGATATGAAGACAAGTTTGGACGTAGAAACAGGGGTGTCTACTTGATAGAGTCAGTTTGACCACCACTCAAAGAGCTACAGAATCATATTGAGTATTACTGCCAGAAGGAGTATGATGGAACCAAACAGAGAGCTGGGCTTCTTGTAGCCAGGAATGAGGAGAAATGTTTGTATATTAAAGACAGATGAGGGTGTCGAGTCTTACACAGGAGCTTGCCTGAATTGGCTAAGCAATAGAGTTGTAGCTTCTCCCGAAGGAGCCTAGAGACCTCAGAGTAAACCCTGCCTATTTCCACGAATGACCAAAGATGTAAAATATCCAAAAATGCCTTTCTAGGTTAGACAACTTACTACTTATATTATACTAAGAGAGAAAAAGACAAAATTAAAAGATAAAGACTAAATAACAACATAACTGTAAAAGAAAGTGATACTCTCCCCTCCTGCAAATATTCTTAGCCAGTTGGTGGTGGTCCCCTCTTTTTGGTCCCGTCATTCCCAACAGTCCCTAGCCCCCTGGTTCCATCAGAGTACACCCGGCTATCACTACAAACGTGTTAAGCTCACCGAATCACAAGAAGTGGTCGCAAATATTTTGAAGGTGGTTGCAAACGGACTCCTTTTATGCGAAACTGGCTATGAAATTTCAAGGCTTATCAGCGGCATATTGTTAGCCATTAGAAGTTGATTGATTAGATGAAGGAACGTTCAAGCCTATTAAATTAGACATTATGGAGAAGAAATTGGAGTTGTTGACGCATTACTTTAGACATTATATAAATGACCTTACGCATTGTGTTCAAGTTATGCTTTGAGACCTTTGAGAGATAATTTTCCATATTATACGACACCTCGTACCTTATCAATTTGATGCCAACGAACTTCATGTTTATGCGGTTCTTGTTTTCTGTTTTGTCTTGAGTAAGTGTTATCTAACCTTGTAGAGTGTTAAACGTAATTACTTGTACTGTTAAAAATATTGGGGGGGGGGGGGAGGGAATATACGCCCAACGGAAGGAATTATATAAAATATTCATATAGACTAGTAAGGCCCAATAACCCATGAGGTTCCATCCTAAAACCGATTGGCATTAGATGGAGTAGCCCATAAGCTATATGAATTACTTACTAGTTATATAATTTTTCAATGTGAGACTCACACTTGTTCTCCAACATCCCCCTCAAGTGTGAGTCTTTCACCTCCGATGTCTCCCACATTGCACCCTCCTTGGACCCCACTTGGTACTGGCCCGGTCTCTTCTCCGTGACATAGTCCAATTTTATGGTACTGGCCCGGTCACATCTCTTGGTTTATCATGACACAGTCCTTTTCAACTCGGTATCCATTAGACAGTGGTTGATTACCCAAGGTTGAACCCGGGCTCTGATACCATGTTAAAAATATTGTGGGGGGAGAATATGCCCAATGGAGGGAATTATAAAAAATACCCATATAGACTAGTAAGACCCAATAACCCATGAGGTTCCATCCTAAAACCAATTGGGATTAGGTGCAGTAGCCCTTAAGCTATATGAACTACTTACTAGCTATATAATTTTTCAATGTGAGACTCACACTTGTTCTTCAACATGTACTATGGTGTTGTGGAATTGAAGTATATATTGTTGATCAAATATAAGTTCAGTGTACATCTTAAATCATGTATGTATTACTAAGTATATAGCTATCTCATTTTACCAAAATCATTAAAAAGAGGTCCCCCCCAATATTTAACAGCTTGATGGGCAAACATCCCTTCCAATCAATGCTCACTTCTATGATCATCCTCTACATAGACCTAACCAACATACATTGTAAAAGATGTTGGAACCAATCTTAGTCTTTTGAGCCTTCCATGCCCTCAAAGTCACATTTGAAGTCCATCACAAGAGATGGAAAGGAGCTAATTAGAAGGATTTTCTTACAACCCAATGTAATAGGACTTGTAATGAAAAGTTGATTTGGAAGGAAATGACTCTCACTCCCATTTTCACCAAAAACCAACTTAACCTCTTCCTTTTCTTTTAAAGGAAGACTTTTACCCTTTATCTCCATTTTAGAGATGGACAATTTATATTCTGTGGTTTAATCTAAGCTAGAAAATTTACATTTTTCCTATTGGTTCTTACTACACTCCACTTTAACTGTTATATGGATACCGAGTTGAAAAGAATGTACAGAGAGCTCACTCTCACGCCCGATGCTTCTCCTGTTCTCACTAACTATAGCTACTAATACCCTTAACATTAATTACTACTGCTAACGGTACTAAACCTCTGTCAAACTTAGTAGAAGACAAACTTAACAGAAGTCTAGGCTACCAGAACTGAAATACCCCAAACCTTGATATGTTGTTTAAATATTAAAATATGGTATATTAAGGCTAAAAAGTGCCTAAGAAACATTAGTGAACAATTTAAACCATAGAAAACACAATAAAGTACCATAAAGGCAATTTGAGCAAAAACATGCTCTAAGCTTGGAATGACCTTGGTTAAGACTCAAAGAGCTTACCAAGACTTTATTAACATACTAATGGAAATGTTAAACCAATTACTAAAGAAAACCAGCTCAAAACCAAGTTAAAA